>JAOTQW010074699.1:0-12713 GCA_026260075.1 Sisor rabdophorus
GGGTGACAGACAGATACAGGGGTTATAGTGTGTGTGAGTGTGTATGGCAGAATAGTGTCTTTATTGGGTTGTAGAGACGTCCCGGTTTATCCTCGCGATGTTCTGCACGGGATATGCTGCATCAGAAAAGGGTACAGAAGATTCAGCCTGGTCGTAGCACAGGGCATCCCAGGGATGGCATGTATACCGCAACAAAGTGTGTGTGTGAGAGAGAGAGAAGAGAGGGGGGGAAAAGACAGGGCAGAACAGTAAGTATTGTCACATTCACATGATTTGTAATGATCTGTATGAAGTGTAGGATGCAGGTAAGGACTCCGGCAAGACTAACTATGACAGAAGCATCATTGTTTGTCATGGCTTTTTAATTGTTGTATTGGTTGACAAAGTATTGATCTTACTTGATAACGGTAACCTTAGGGTGAATTGAAGTATTGTTTGATTATTAACTGGCTGAATAAGCAAAATGCAATTGTTTCATGATGCTCACAATGTCATATTTGATAGCAGTCTTTATTGTTTCAGCTGCCAGCCCAAATGGGCTCTTTGCTTGGATCCTCTTTAGCTCTGCACTATCTGGACTGTGTACAAGATGAGTCTGCATTTTTGCGTCTCAACTTCTGGCTAGGACACTCTCTTCATGAGGGTAAAGATGCTATTGGCTTTGCCTACCTGTTTGAGTCACCCTTAAATTAGCTTAGTCCATTAATAAGGTTGTGTCCCTGGAATAGAGTTTCTGCCATGTACTGAAGATGGTGGCTTAGATAGTATTTCTGAAGCATCTGCATTCCTGGGTACCATCCTCTCATCACAGAAATTTCTTCAGGTGAGTCTATGCAAGATGCCTATTCCTGGTTAATATATAGTCTAAAGAATTCTTTTTTTTATTAGTGTTCAATTTTCAAAATGTTTTCGAATAGTTTGTCAACAATTAGATGATTATAAATGTTCATTCATCTTCTGTACCAGCTTATTCCCTAACTCGGGTTTATGGAGGTCTGCTGGAGCCTATTCCAGGTCGCAGGGCCACACACACACACACAACCACAAGCACTCACGCTTACTCCTATGGGCAATTTTGAATCACCAATCAACCTAATATACATGTTTTTGGACTGTGGGAGGAAAATAGTACACGGGAGGGAAAAAAACATGCGAGTATGCTGAGCACATGCAAACTCCGCACAGAAAGGCCCCTTGCCCGGGAATCAGACCTGGAACTACACCACTGTGCCGCCTATTATAAATGTTTTTTCAATTTTACCTTTTGTGGAATATTAAATAACCTTAGATGGATATCACTTGTACTATGTTTTGGTATATTTGTGAAGCTTGGGTTTAAAAATATACATGCATATACACTGCTCAAAAAAATGAAAGGAACACTTAAACAACACAATGTTACTCCTAGTCATTCCCACCTTTGTGAAATCAAACTGCCCACTGTGAAAGCAACACTGACAATTAATTTTACATGCTGTTGTGCAAAAAGAAAGGACAACAGGTGGAAATTATAGGCAGTTAGCAAGACACCCCAAAGTGTTTTTGCAGGTGGTAACCACAGACCACTTCTGTGTCTATGCCTTTTGGCTTAGTCACAGAAAGAATTGCCCGGGAATTAAACCCGGGACCCGGTGATGCTTAAGTGTGTTATTATTAATAATGTCCTGTCTATATATTTAATTCACAATCTTTGATAAACTAATGACTCAGCAACACAGTACCTTCTGCATATGCTGCAACAAAAGGCCAATTCAATTACACTAACATCAGCCAATAAAATTTTACTTCCCCATTGTATCAGTTTGTCATACATGCTGTTTGCAGATCAATTATAATTTTGGATAAAATCACAGACTTCTATGCTTCCAGACTTCTAGGCCATTATACCAATGTCTTTCTTTTACTACTTGTGCCTTTGTAAGAATATGTAAAATGGATAGCCCCTGTGTTTGCAATTAATAAGAATTCCCACTAAACTGTTTAAACCTGTATTATATTTTGTGTGTTTCAGGAGGGTTTCTTCAGCACAGAGAGTTTTCTGTATAAATTCCTTAGTGTGTGGGACGGCTCACTGCTGCGCTCCCAGATTTTAGATCTTCTCAGCCATATCCCAATAATAACCAGCAACTGTAAGTATAACTTGATCAACATTTCAGAGGTTGCTTTTCTAAACTTTGATTGTTGTTTTTTTAATATTTCTCAATGCACTTAGCTGAAACGCAGCGTAGAAAAGGTTCATTCTATTTATTAACTCACTTATTAAATTAAAATAAATTTGTGTATTTGTTGTTGTCTATGGTCAGTAGGTGGATGTTTTTTCTTTAATATCCACAGATCTCAGAATGCTTGTCTTAGATCCAATAATCCAACTGTACTTCACTGCTAATGTGTTTTTTAAGGTGAGTAAGTAATTCCTGTACTTCAATTTTAATATCAATGTTTTTATATTAAAAAAAAAATATTTTTTGCACCATAAAATGTATGTGTATACAGTTAAGTGTTGTGTAAATGCTGTTTAAAGTAGATCCTGTGCTTTATGTAGCAGTGCTACTTAAGAAAATTTTGCTGCATTTTCTTGTACCAGCTATGTAGGATTAAAATGACAAGCTTGTTTACTCCTTAACTTTTTGCCTGAAAGTGTAGCCTAATTAAATTTAATTTTTTTGTGCTACAAAAAAAGTCATTTTTTTTTTGCCTTCTCCACACAGTGCAGCATCATTGAGTGTTTAAACAATATGCTGCTGAACTGGCTGACCCAGCATTCTGTGAATCCTCTTAAAGAGTGTGCAGACCTCAGTGCCACCGTCACACCGTAAGCATGCTGAACAAGACCTTCAGGAATCATCCCCCTCTATTGAAATATTAGACCGTTATTTCTTACTTTAGTGTCTGCATTTGCTTACGTTACTCTCCTGATCATATTTAGTTTATGTTTAGGGAATGTTTTGTAATGGGGATGTAAATCCTGTATGATATTGGGCCTGTATTCACATTATACTAATATGTTAGTGTTAGTACTAAAATTTGAAGTATTAGTTCAAAGCTAAACTTGCTATATCTTTGAAGTACTGCAGAGGTAATAGAATGAATAAGTAGTGATGAGTGTATATATTTACTTTTATGTTTGTAGTGGATATACTGTAAGACACGTTAATTGCTTTAGTTAATTTATTTTTTATCTGTAAATACTTTTTCGCAGAACTCTGACTCGCTCTAATTTAATTGACACAGTGACAGAGCTTGTGAGCTTTGTAGGACGCCTGGCTACTGAGGGACTGCGTCTAGAAAACTGCCACATCCTGCTCCTCAACCATACTCTCACTTTCTATGAGACGGTAAAGCAGTGTTTTTATGAAATATGTCCAAATAAATATCCATGGTAATATGTTAGCTAGCAATGCTGTTAAATAGTTCATATGTTCTATTCTTGTTAAATGCAGATAAATAGTTGTCATTTATGCCTTTTTTTAAAGACAGTTAATTTGGTTTTATCTTTGGTTTTGTTTCTAGGTGTGTGATATGTTGGTAAAGTACGATCTGCCTTTAGTTATTATGCCCCCAGCAAGTGTGTTTTATCCAGCTCTTCTTGCCACAGACTCGCTCACAGTGGATAGATTAGGTTACATCATGTACAGGTAAACTGTGTTTGTCTTCAGAAGCAATCATGTAATCAATTTGATTAAAATCAATATTGATGCCATTTAAAACAATTAAAACCTTCTCTAATTCAGAGCTGACATGCACCAAAACAGCAGCCATGGTAATGAAAATATTTTTAAATTTCAATATTATAATTCTTTTTGTTAGATATCGAACAAATCTGGCCTTAGCAAAGAAACAGGAGCGGCAAAATGAGGTAATGTTACATGATCTCATTTATTCTAGTTTGTAATTGAGACTAATTAACCGGAATCATTAAGATTCGCCTTTAATTTAACTTTGATAAACAATTGATTTAAATTGACAGCTAAATGATAAATATGCTATCCTTTAGTGTGTCTTTTTATATAGTCCAAACTATGACCACACATGTGCGTTTTGTCTGCAGAAATCATTTCACATAAACAGAACAACGTATCAAGATTTTAATAAACAACTTGTGTCCATGGTTAACTGTCTGTGGAACTCCAAATCCTTTCTTCCGGGCACAACCAGTGAGGTTGATGAGCATCTGCTTATGCAGAGCCAAGTCCCCAAGTACCGGAGCCGCTTTGATCTTGTATACCATCCAGCGTTCTTCAAGTACGCTATAGAGTTTCACCAGAAGGTTAGTATCTAAAAATTTACAAGAAAAAAAGTTTGTTTTATGGTACAGAATTTAACTTTTTTCATTAATATGAAATAAATAACCAAAGAATTGTCTCACAAGAACAAGCGTATAGCCTGTTCATGTAATGCTTTTTTTCTGTGCACCAAGGGTCTATAAAATTTACAATAAGGTGTTTAAAATTGCACATTTAGTTGTTTTAGTACCCACATACCTTTGGTAATATTGTTACTGCCTAAGATTTAGACGGTCTTGGGTTCAACCCCATGTTTGCCCCGCTTTACTTTGGGTACTCCGATTTTCTCTTACTTTCCTAAAACATGTACATTAGGTTGCCCATAGTAAGTTGTGTGTTTGCGTATTTGGCCCTGTGATTGACTGGTGATCTGTCCAGCTGACTTGTGATTCGCTCAATGAGGGTTGGAATTATCTCCAGCAGATCCCTATGACCCTGATTAGAAATAAACAGCTATAGAAAATGGTTGAAGTTAACAATACCTAACTTTATTAAATTCTACGAATAGATCACTTTTGTTGTAAGAAATGCAACATTTTCTACATTTCTCTCTTTTTTGGGGGTGTTTTTGATGATGTTCGTGTTATTTGTGCAGTGCTGGCCAGAGAGAATTTGTGTGGACCTGGCTGCAATAAAGGTACTGACCATTCTAGTTAGTTGAGATTTCAGTTTCATGTTTTTGTTGTTTGTAATCTTTAAGGAGCATTGTAATACAGAAATATATAAAGCTGTTTCTGTTTATTTTTAAGGTTGGGAGGTACTGGAGCTGGTACATGGAGTTTCTCTTCTGCCAGGGCTTTGATGGCCTAAATGACTTTATCCAGGTGAACACAGGACAGAGCAGCTCTTCCAGCTCTAGTTAGCTGTGGATCACAAGCCTCAGTGGCCTGAGAATCACACTTGACCCAGGACGCTGCATGAAGCCTACAATTGTTTGTTTAAAAAGTCATGTACATATTTGATAACGAGACACCGAAGGACATGCTATAGGACCACAGTGGAACTGTATATAAAGTGTACATTATCTCTGCTTTGTCTGAGACCCTGTAACTATATCTTTGCTTGTGCCTTTTCTTTCTGCTCTTTTGTTGCAGTTTAAGATTTTTTTTTTGTTGATGTTGAACGTCTTTTGCACATGTAACCTGACATTTCTAAATGATTGCAGTGACTTTGACTGCAGGAAGCTACAATTTTAGACTGTTTATCACTGTATTTTTATCATTTTCAGGAGTGTATTATGGTTTTAAATGAACTTTTAATATTTTTTTTAACTGCTACATTTCTCGTTGTTAGCACGGTCACCTCCCACCAAGGATAGTCCCGTTCGATTCCTGTTCAAGGGGTCTTTCTGGGCGGAGTTTTTATGTTCTCCCTGACATTCTGTGGATTGGTGAAGTAGAGCTCAGCAGCTAAGGTTGTTGATTTGCTAACCGGAAGAGTGGGATTGATTCCCAAACGCTAACAAGTTTCCCCTTTTGGGCCCTTGACTGAGGCCTTTAACCCCCAAATGCTCAGTCATTTAAGTTGATGGGAATCAGGGTGTTTGATAGATGTAAATGAAATAAATTCCCTGCACTCAGTAACAGGCTCTGCTGTCCATCAGCGGTGATAATCAGGCTTTTAAAGGAGGTAAAAAGATTATTTCGGAGCGAATAACTGCAGGTTTTTGGAGTTAAAGGACATTTTTTTAAATAGTCCTCAATTTGTAATGTCCCTCGAGTTTAATTACACCAGTGTACATTAACAGTAAGACTGCATCATGACTATACATCATGAATTATATGATTCACACTATATATATAATTTTAACTGACCTCAGTTATAAAACTATTTTATTAAATATTCTGCCGTGTGAACAGTGACCTGTTGTAATAAGTATTTTTATTCCGTGTTTATAATGGCGGCATGAGGGACATGACTGTTTAATAAACGGTGTAAATGTACAGTTATTTTGCTCGGTGGTGTTCAAGATTTTTGAATGAATAATCTGATATTCAAATCCTGCCGTTTCGGTCGCAACTGCTCGCGATTTTGCGCCAAGCGGAGCATCCCGGGGAAAATCCGCTGTGGAAACGGCGCTCTAACCTACAGTCTACACTGTGTCGGCGGTCCTGTCTAACACACGCTCATCGCCGGGGTATATGTGTGCGTGCGCGTGTGTGTTCACGGTGCTGATAAAGGTGAGATCATATCTGTCATTTATATTTGACTACACAAAATCGCGCAGTTTCCGGATGCGATGAACGACTGATGGAGTGTAAACACGTTGCTCGGTGTATCGGTACGACCAGAGCACCAGCGCCTGGACTAGCTTTATTAGCCATTAATATTATTTAATATTTTGGTTATGGTTTAACCCAGCAGGTGTACCGATGGATTAATGTTATTAATTGTATTTGTGGAAAGCGGTGTGATTTTAAAATGTTTGTCGCTTCGCGCGTTAGCAAAACTGTAGAGCACCAACCAAAGATTAAAACTGATTTTAAACATTGTCAGATATAAATTTAGTCCTTTTTAACATTTAAATCTGGTGTTTAGTGAATTCAGGTCTTTACTGATGGTCTGTTGTGGCTAATGTGGAACCAAATTAGCACAATTCGCTTTACATCCCTCTATTATTATTACGCTAAACGCTGATTAATTCTTCGTAATACTCGTTGGTTGTTTTCAGGTTTCTACAATAATATCCTAATAATTCTTAGAAAGGTGGGTCATTTTGTTAAGCTTTCCAACAAAGAATACCGGACACGTGGGCTCAAGGTTCTGAATTGGCTCGTGTGGAAATATTACGAATCTTGAGTCCAATCTAAGGTCCCCTCTGTTTTTTCTCAGTCTCGCTAATATTGAGATCGTGGGGGACGGACATGCCTGTTATAATCACATCATCTTCTTAACCATAGTCAGTATTTTGATTAGCCTAACCTGCCCCAGAGCAAAATAAAGTGTGTCCCTGCTTCTGGTTTAAAATGCAGGGCACATGTAGCCCCCAAACTTTGGATCCTTTAAGGCAGGGGCTTCCAAACACTGTCCTGTGCAGTCCTGGTGTCCTACAGACTTTAGCTCCTATTCTAATCAAACGCACCAGAACCAACAAATCAAGATCTTGTTAGGTTTACTTAAATCTTACAGGTTGGTGTGTAGAAAGTTGGAGTTAAACTCTGCAGGACACCAAGATTGGACACCCCTGTCCCAATTGCTAAATGTGGGCTACATAATATGGGGCCTCTGCTCAGCATTTCACAACCATACAGGGCCTGCATTTAGCCCCTCAAAAATCAGAATTCCGATTAAATATCAACCAGTACCGAAAATGATATTGAAAAGTCTAATCTTGAATTGTAGAGTGACTTTAATGCATGTTGATGTGTGTGTGTGTGTGTGTGTGATTTGGTTATTGTTATTATGCAGTCCTTTTGGTAGTCTCAAATGCCGAGCCTTGGTATGATGTTGTTTTTGGCACCTGCTATCCGGTTGTTTTGCTCATGATCAGCGCCATAACGATCAATGCATAGCACTATAAAACTAGACACAAAAATACAGCAAAACTGATAATTAAAATCGATATACAGAGAAATGTGATTAAATGAAGTAAATGTTTACTATGAACCTAAGTTATTATAAACTACTGAGCGTTATTTAAAAAATTACACCACTAATCTCAACCAAAACTCTGCTACACTTACCTCCCAAGTGAGGGCGCTGTCTGCATGAAGCTCCTGTGCTGAGAATTTTTTCTAGTATTGTAGTTTAATGAATGACGAATCCTGTCCAGAAGCTGTTGAAATTGTTGACTTTTTGTCATTTTGCTTAATGTTTTATCATAGCTATTGAATTACAGTTTCCAGGTCAAAATGCGCAGTCGTGTGCAGTCTGTAGACTAGAGTTCCATGTGGTGCAGGCAGACCTTTTATATATATTTATATTTTTCTTCATATTTTATATATATTTAATATAGTAGAAAAAGAAAAAAAGCACTAAAACTTTATATGCAGAAGTTCTTAGGGACCAGGGGCCTCATCGATTAACGCTGTGTATGCACAAAAACCTTGCGTACACCAGCTTTCACGCTCACTGTCGGATTTATTAACAGTGCAAATAACGTGAAAACGCGTGTTCCCTCACATCAACTTTGTGTTTGGTGCAAGTACATTTTTTGTGTTTTTGTCCATTGTTTTTTCCTAGAGGCATAAATTGAAGTTGCAAACATTAGTCTATAAAGCATCCTGCTACACACTTATCAGGTATATAAGGTTCCCTAATGATGTAGTTGACCAGGAGCAATTATTTTAATTTATATTCATTTATATTTACAATATTTAGCAGCCACCCTTATCCAGAGCAACTTTATCTGAGCAATCGGGGGTTCGGGGGTTCGGGGGCCCAACAGTGGTGGCTTGGTGGTTCTTGAAATCCTATTCTTTCTGGTGTTAAAAAGAACACTATAAAAGAAAGTGCATATGAGAATTGAAAACATTTCCGTTCAATAAATGTGCAAATAATACGTGATGCACAAATGCACCTAAGAAATATTGTGGCAAGGTGCACTGGGTCAATCCATGATTTTAATCTTTCTAACAGCGCAATTAGGACGAAACTGCAAGCTGGCAGGCTGCGCAGTGGGAGGCTTCTTGGCGAGTAATGTGACCAAATGAGAGCGCAGATACGATATTGTCTATTCTCGCACCCAGTAAGGAGTTGAGAGGGCAATTAAGCAGCTCAAATGATGTGTGTGCCACTGGATATTCCTGCTATTGCACTATCCAAGTTTAAATTAACACAGGCTTAAGCACATGTTAACTGATTTCAGTCTGTTTCTTTTAAATAGGTTAACACATTTTTATTATTGCAATATGTAAGTAGTTTAAAATCTCTGGGCTACCTTTGTTTCCCTACACTGCATGCATTTGAAAATTAAATGCAAACTGGTACACACTGTTTACCAAAAATTATGCAAGTAAAAGAGAAATTAATTACCATCGGCTGGTTAAGTATTAAATCTGAGTTTCCCACAGCAGCAGATACCAGAGAGTAAGGTGTCACCCGCAATAGAGACAACTCTCTGCTCAAAGAGTGTAACTTCATTACCCTGTACTACTGCTAGTTATTTGCTTAACTTGTACTTTTATTTCTGATTATTTCTGTTTCAGATCAGTTATATTTTCAAATCACATCGCATTGACTGTGTCTATGAAAACAAGGCTCCTGTCTGTAGTCACTTCTATTAGCTGCAAAACTCCTTCTTCCAAATAAATTAACACCTCACCCTATGATAGCCACCTGCCCTTCTGAGACTTTTTCTGTGCATAGCATTGTGAAGTTGGACTTGGTTCTGGTAGTATTTATTCTTTAATAGCAGTCTGCAATAAATCTTTTAACTCTAGGTGCAGTCTTTTTCTGGCAGGGGCTTTCTAATGTTAATGATGTTAAAACATAGCTAACAGAAGACATTTTCTGTACTCTGTTATCAGAAAGTGCAATGTCTATACACATTGGCAGAATAATCTCTCTGTCAGGATTTGTGTTTTTTGTGTTTTGGAATCTGATATGCAGTTAAAAATTAGGCTTGCAAGTGTTTTTTCTATTAAGCTGCTTGTGCCTGTAATCGGTTGTTGCTAACACAAATAACAATATTGTTCTTTGTGGAGATTTAATAAAACCTGCCTTTTGCCCTATATGTGCAGGGATTGGCTTAGTATGCGCCTGTTTTCCAGAGTTAAGGAATACAAGAGTATCGAAGCTGAATGAATTGTTTCAAGGGGCTCCATTCTAGCACAAAGACATTTTACACTTTTGTCCACTAACTGAAATCTGATGAATGAGGCAAGTGGTAGTGTAGTGGTTAAGGTGTTGTCCTTCCAACTTGAAGATCTGGGTTCGATTCATAGCACCACCAAGCCAGCACTACTGAATCCCTGAGTAAGGCCCCCAATTCCTCAGTTGTTTAACAAGAAATTAAGCCGCTTTGAATGAAAGCATCTGCAGAATTCTGTAAATGATAAAGGGATGCGTTAGAGAGGCAGAGTCAAGTAAAGATAGAAGAGGCTCTTAGATCTCTAGGTATAAAAAGATAAAAATCATATTACATTCAGAGAAACTTAAAAATCTCTGTGTGTGGATGGTGGTGGTCTTAATAAATTGATCCAGATTAATAAAAACCTCCAGAAACCACCACCAGTAACACCATTAACTAAAACATCTGAAGATACCAATTAAAGGAAAAACTGTCCTGAATAAGTGTCCTAAAACTCACAACAATGGAAAAGTGACCAATGAGTCTACTGTTGGAAATCACAGATGCCATGTCCTTCAGGCTAAAGAGTCCCTTCCAGTGTGTTATCAGTTTATCATTAAAGACAGTTTGGACAGACAGGCTGTTATAACAAATAACAGTGCACTGTTGTTATGAACACATTCAATATGTACAGTTTTGCCTGACTGTTGAAACACACACAACCACCCAAACTATTTTATCATTATTTAATTATTTCAACTATACCAAACTATAACGCTAGCAACACAAACTAGCAGCAACAGAATCACAGAAGCAAAACACACACACACAGTGTCTGTTAGCATCAACACAAGCACATGTGTATACAGTAGGCGTATACACATCACAATGACTTTAAGGATAATGTAAAATAAACAATTTCAATGATAAAGGGATGCGTTAGAGAGGCAGAGTCAAGTAAAGATAGAGGCTCTTAGATCTCTAGATATAAAAGGATAAAAATCATATTACATTCAGAGAAACTTAAAAATCTCTGTGTGTGAGGCACAAGGCCCAAGACCTTCGTTGGACGGTGGTGGTCTTAATAAATTGATCCAGATTAATAAAAACCTCCAGAAACCACCACCAGTAACACCATTAACTAAAACAATGAATAAAAAACAATAAATATTTTTTCTTTATCATTTAACAATAAATCTTTAAACTCCAGGTGTAGTCTTTTTCTGGCAGGGGCTTTCTGATGTTAATGATGTTAAAACCTAGCTAACAGAAGACATTTTCTGTACTCTGTTATCAGAAAGTGCAATGTCTATACACATTGGCAGAATAATCTCTCTGTCAGGATTTGTGTTTTTTGTGTTTTGGAATCTGATATGCAGTTAAAAATTAGGCTTGCAAGTGTTTTTTCTATTAAGCTGCTTGTGCCTGTAATCGGTTGTTGCTAAGACAAATAACAATATTGTTCTTTGTGGAGTTTTAATAAAACCTGCCTTTTGCCCTATATGTGCAGGGATTGGCTTAGTATGTGCCTGTTTTCCAGAGTTAAGGAATACGTGAGTATCGAAGATGAATGATATCGTTTCAAGAGGCTCCATTCAACAGTGCACTGTTATTTGTTATGACAGCCTAACACACTGATTTAAATATAGTAACAGGTGCAAATAAAGAATAAGACCCAACTGTGTTTGGTTTATCCATAAGTCATGTATCTTTACAAACATTTACTTGCCTTTAAAGCTTTTTTTAAAAGAAATGATCAATTAATTCATTCTGCTAGTGTTAACCTACGTGAGAACTCTAATAAAAGTTAATAAAGAAAAACAGAATTTACTCAGACCTGCACATTTTAAAATGATGAAAGACAGTCATCACAGATCACAGAGACAGAATTAGTCATTGGATTGAAGACTTACAGATAAATACAAAACAGGGGATATGTTTCAATTGTTTAAAACCCACCGAAGGCTCAGCTACCAAATGCACCACCCAACACTGCGTTTTGTGTTTTGATTGGTCAGGGTTTTTACACCCCTCCCTTAAACTTCTCAGCATACCTCAGACTGTTATTATCAAATCACAAATCCTACAAAAGAAAATAGAAACATGTGTATTAGTTGTCTACAAGCCCACACCTGCCCATTCCTACAGCTGCCCCTGTAGGGTACAGGAGCTCCTTGTTTCCCGAAGAGGGGCAGTTGGACACCCTTGAAATACAGAGTGCTGATACCAGTTGCATTGTCTGCTTTACAGAAATGTCCATGTCTGTAAAGATGCCAGACTCATCTATTAGGTCTATGAGGTTCTTTGTGCAGCACGTGGACAGAGAGAGTGATCTCTCAGAGAAAAGCAAAGAAGGAGGTGCAACTTTTTGATCAACTCTTGGTGTGATCAGCAGAACAGAAACAATATTAAGCTCTATTGCTTTCCTGTCCTTAAGTATCTTACATTCCAGCCACTTCATCTGCTGAAACAACTTCAGTTTGGTAAAAAGACTTTAAAACCAATATTTCTGGGACGATGGGTTGGAAATTTTGCAACCCTGCCCTTGGTAGGTTTACTCCCATTGTCATCCATGCCCATAAATTCTATGTTGCTGAATAAACATAGAAGATCTATTCCAGTTCACAATTTATTCTGTGTTACGTTTACATTTTCAGCATTTGGCAGATGCCCTTATCCAGAGCGACTTACAACTGAGC
>JAOTQW010074797.1:0-12701 GCA_026260075.1 Sisor rabdophorus
CAAAGAAACACAAATTAATAAAGGTAACATAAATAATGACGGTAAACCAAATAATAAAGGTAACAAAATAAAGACGGTAACACAAATAATAAAGGTAACATAAATAATAAATGTTACACCAATGATAAAGGTAACATCAATAATGAAGAGAACACAAGTTAATAAGTTGTAAAGCGTTGTAGTCCATATTGTTGTCAGGATATTAAAGAAACGTAACGCTGTAATATCGCGTAAAATAATTAGATATTTGTATAAAGTGTCATTTTAGCAGGTTTTTTCGTTGCCCCGCCCTTCCACCGCGACAGGTTCATTAGAGCCTGTCACACACCTTCACACTGCTGGACAGGTTCGATCGCAGTCACACACATTTACACTGCTGTACCACTTCATCGGAGAACAGAAAGAACTAGTTGTACACTTAAACTAACTAACTAACTAACATTGATATTTATTCCATTTCCATATTTTCGTCAAATTGACGGTGGTGGTGAATATTTGTCTTACTAGACTGGAGGAAACCGACCGTCGCTGCAATCATAAGTACAAAAGTAGCTGAATCGTTTATTTATTTATTCATTCATTTATTTATTTATTTTAAAACAATGGAGTCTTTCGCGAGTGGACCAGAAGACAACCTGAAACAGCCGGTACGTATAGCACTATCTGCACTAATAAAACTAAAGAATAATAAATAAAAAACAACAACAACAGCACAGGTCCTGATAATGATCAGACCTTTTACACCATTTTACTGTTACATGTATAATTTTGTTTTCACCCTGACACCCAGTGACACTTCTTTTGGTGATTTGGTGAGTTTTTCATATAAGAAAGAGTATTGGGGGAAGGGGGGTTGGGTGTGTATGACTTACAGGACAGATTAGACAGGACAGAAGATGAGACATGATAAATCATGACAGTGTTCCAGATTATGTAGCCGTGGCACCTTTGACATCGTTTCCACAGAACAAATCTGCATGCATGATAAACAACTGTTCTGTGGGGCGCCATTGTACTGGTTCGATTCCCAGGGGCCCTTCTGTCTGGAGTTTACATGTTTTCCATGTGTGCATGGGTTTACTCCAGGTTCCAGTCCAAAAATGTGAAAATAGCCCTGATGCTGGCAGGGGGTTAACATACATTTAATTAATTCATTAATAAATAACAGTAATGTGTTTTAGGGAAGGTTTCACAATACGATATGGGTGCAATATATCATGATATATTGTGATACAATACAATATATATATATACAATACAATATTTACAATACAATATTTCACAATATATACAATACTATATATCACAATATATAAAATACAATATATCACTATAAAGTGCGATAAAATACATATTGCAATTTTGTCACACAAATAGCTATTCACTCATTCATTTGTTCATGTTCTATACCCACTTATTCCTAAACTCGTGGTCACGGCGGTCTGCTGGAGCCTATTCCAGTGCACATAGAGCGAGAGGTAGGGGGTACACCCTGGACACTTTTATTTTTTTTATCACACATTAATACATGAGGTCAGAATCACGATGCACTATCCTGAAAAAATGTAGCTTTATAGACTATGTGTGTATATATATAAAATGCCTGATAGATTTTACACAACTCTAGCATGGTGCATTTAATAAGAGGCCCATAAGGAATTGCTCAGGGGCCCAACAGTGGCAGCATGGTGGTGCTGGAAATCTGGGTGCTTCCAATTAGCAGTCTAACACCTTATTTACTGTGCTACCCCCTTCCAACTACAACGAGGGAATGAATGGTTCAGCTGTGGCGTCTAGCACAGGATGTCAGATAAGCCTTTAAAAAAATAATGTATTAATACTAAGTGCACAGATAATCTGCAGTCTTTTATATTTAACTGTACAGTTTTTCATTCATAAATTCATTCAGGCATTTGTACACCTTTGTAGGATGACCCGTCAGTGCAGTTTCTCCCAGCATCTGGTTCTAAAAAGATGGACAAGAAGAAATTAGTGCGAATGATCATAGCCATCGTACTGATCACACTGACAGCAGTTACTGCACTGCTAACGGGTTTACTAGTGTGGAACTTTCATTGTGAGTATTAACAGTCATCCTGAAACATGCATTGTATTTTTTTATCATTTATCTAAAGTTTGTATTTCTGTCTCATACAGTAAAAAATGATATAAGAATAAAAAAGGTCTTTGGCGGTTCAATGACAGTTGCCAGTTGGAAATTTAAAGAATCTCTAGAGGATAGCAATAGTGTTCAGTTTAAAGAACTGGCCACTCACCTCACCAAACAAGTGAGTATATTCTGATCCTATACTACTGTAATATTTAATCACTAACCAGATCAATATTGATTATATAGTGTAATTGCAATATTTAGTCTTGTAGTCTTATTGCAGAAGTAGGCATTTTTATCAGTACCAGGGGTTAAATTGGGCCGTGGCTGAGCCCCACTCTGATTGTTATTCACTATGGATGGATGGATAGATGGATGGATGGTTCGCTTTAAAAGATTAGCTACAACCATATGTGAAGAAATCCTTATATATAAATATAATCATTCATATAATTAAATTATTGTTAATAATATGTTTTTACAATTTATGCTTTTTGTTCATATTGGTACATAAGGTCAAATTATTAAAGATTAGTTAAAGAAATTAAAGAAAAGTTAAGAAAGATTTTTTTAATTTCAGTTTATTTGATCAGAGTTTAGGGCAGCACGGTGGCACAGTGGTTAGCACCGTTGCCTCACAGCAAGAGGGTCCTGGGTTCGAATCCTGGGCACGGGGTATTTCTGTAAGGAGTTTGCATGTTCTCCCCGCGCTTGCATGGGTTTCCTCCAGCAGACCCCTGTGACCCCGGAAAGTTTGGGAATAAGTGGGTATAGAAGATGAATAAATGAATGATCAGAGTTTATTCAAGTGTCCAACGAAACAAGACTCCTGCTATCATTAACTTTTGTGATTTCTCTACCATCACAGCCAAACATTACATCATTAATTATGTAAGCAGCTGTAAGATTAAATATAACACATATATAAAGGCTTTGCATACAACCCCCCCCCCCAAAAAAGAAACACATGGTTACCCCTGATTAGTACAAATTTAAAAGGAACTAATGATGCAGTGTCGCCTCAAAGCTAGAAGGTCCCTAAGTTTGCATGGTCTCCCCACGCTTGCATAGATTTAGTCCATAATCTCCAGTTTCCTCCCACAGTCCAAAAACTTGTACATTAGGTTGATTGGTGATTCTAAATTGCCCACAGGAGTAAGTGTGATTGTGGTTGTTCATTTATGTGGCCCTTAGATGGACTGGTAACCTTTCCAGGGTGCCTCTTGCCTTACGTGCACTGGGATAGATTCCAGCAGATGCCCATGACCCAGAGTTAGGGAATAAACGGGTATAGAAGATGAATGAATGATTGTGACGCTCATGTTTGTTACACCAACTTGTTTTTTGAAGATTTGACTAAAGTGGGGAACTCAGTGGGAACTTTGGGGGTGGGGGGTTGCATGTTCCGCTTTTAAGCAATGTTTATGTTTTTCAGCTGAAAAATATGTACAGAGATATGCCATTACTGTCCAGATATTATGTAAACTCTGATGTTCAAGCCTTCAGGTAAGAAAGTTTGGGTTTTTTGCTTTTAGTACGACCACTAAAAGTATGACCATGTATAAGGGAATAAGCGGGCTAGAAGTTGAATAAATTACAAATTTGTACCAGTAAGAATTAATAGCACTGTTCTAACAAAACATATAAGTTATGAATTAGTTTGTCGTTTCTGGTTTCAAATTTCTCATTAAGATATTCTCATTATAACACTATTTGCATTTTCATTATTCTGCAAAATAATTCTATAACTCTATTCTGCCATACACACTCACACACACTATAACCTCAGTATCTGTCTATCACCCAAATGAGGATGGGTTCCCTGTTGAGTCTGGTTTCTCGCAAGGTTTCTTCCTATTTCCCTTAGGTAGTTTTTCCTTGCCACCGTCGCCAGTGCATACTATGGCTTGCTCTCCAGGGAAAAACAACTATCATTCACCCTGTATGTGTATCTGTAAAGCAGCTTTGAGACAATGACTATTGTTAAAAGCGCTCTACAAATAAATAAAGCTAATTCATTTGCTTATACCAAATTCTATACTATGTATTTCTTTATATCTAGTTTCGGTATATTGGATCAAGCTGTACATTCATTTCTGTATATTTATTCATCTCCTGTATATTCATATATATTATCTGTAAATCTACACTTATTTTAGACAATCACTTATATATTTTCTGTACACTACCCATCTCTTATATAAGGTATATTCATATATATATCTTGTGTATATACAACTAACCTTAACTGCATTTGGGTGCCTTGTAACTATGTGCAATAACAATAAAGCTATTTAAGCTTAATTACCAGCAAAATGCTACTCTTGGTTTCAGTGAATCCCATGATGGCAACGTTATAGCTTACTACATGTCTGAGTTTAATGTACCAGAAGATCAGATATCTGATTTGTCTGAAGCTATTGAGTCATTGGCACAAGTTATGGGGCCAGGACAAACACGGAGGCTGAGCCTGAACCGCAAACCCACAAATGATCTGCTTATTAACAATATGATATTTGCAGGTAATAATCAATAATAATCATTTTATTTATTTATTTATTTATTATTTCTTTATTATATTTTGGATTTCCTAGAAAAACATCTTATCAATTCTCTACTGTAAAACTAATCTCTCTTTTGCATATACATTTCACTCCAATATTACTGGAATACATTATTACATTATTAATGTATTTATTCAATCATTTTAACTTGAATGAATAAAAAAACACCTCTTTCTCTGTCCATACTACAGAATATTATTCTTATACTATTATAAGCGCAAATAAGTTTCTTCCCCAAAAATGATTTTTTTAGTATATTGTTATATAAATATGAATCTGAGCTATATAATATGAATGTAAAGATGTAATGAAAGTGAGCTGTTTTTTTATTAATTGGTTGAATCCATCATCACAGCTATAGATCCTCGCTTGGTCGCTTCAACTCGAAAAGGTAACACTGTACTACCTCTTTATATAACACTCTTTTTTCTGCATTGATATTTTCTCATCAATTACAACGTTATGTATCCTTTAATCTTGCTACTATTGCCAGGACACCAGAGGCAATCGTACCGCACCCGTGCGGGTGAGACAGGCATAATTCAGTCTCCTGGATTTCCTGATTCTCCTTACCCCGCCAACACCTATATTGAATGGCAGCTCCGTGCCGACCCAAACCACATCCTTCAGCTGGAGTTTACAGTAATAGATCTGGAGAATGACTGCAACAATGACTTCATTAGAGTATATGATTCTCTTGTCCCTAATGAAAATCAAGTTATAGCAGAGTAAGTGCTTCTTCAGTAGAAACATTTATTTGTTATTCATTTTTTTATACTGGCCCTAATTCCCTAATTCAGGGTTACGGAGGAATGCTGAAGCCTATCCCAGCTCTTTAAAGAGCAAAAGGCAGGAGGGGTACGGTCAGGACAAGTTTCCAGTCCATCACAGGGCCACCACTCCTATGGGAAATATTTTCATGTTGCTAGCAGAAGATTTAAAACCAGTGGCTGCACTTTGTGTCATTTAGTAATTATAATTAATGGTAAGGTCTTGTGTAACATCACCCTCAGCGATCCTTACATGTCTATGCAGGAAATGCGGGCACTACACCCACAATGAACAGCTGATGTTCCTGTCCTCGGGAAATGTCATGTTAGTTACTCTGATCACCAATGGAGACCATCATTTTTCAGGCTTTAAAGCTAAATACTCGCAAATGCCTGCAGAAATTAAAGGTATAGTTTACCCAAGGTGATGTATTATAATGCAAACTCATTACAATAGACAAACAGCTTGTTCCACTTTATAGGATGTGGTGGGAAACTTGCAGGGATGAAAGGTACCTTCACGTCTCCAGGCTTCCCCTACAGTTATCCTCCTAGGACAAAGTGTGTTTGGAACATTAAAGTAACTCACTTAAGTATTTAAATGGTGTTTGCACACTGGGCTGGGTAACAGAACATTTGCTGTTTTTTAACCCTATCTATCTGTCTCAGGTTCCAGAGGGGGAGCACATCATTATAAATTTCAACAAATTTTCACTGACTGATCCAAGACAGCGCACAGACAGCTGTACTAAAGATTACCTAGAAATTAACGGCAACAGGTTAGACCTTTATGCAATGCAAAGTTATTTGTAGATACACTATATTATAACGTTTGTGGACACCTCACCATCACAAAAATATGTGATTTTAAACATCTTATTCCAGATTTATTTCTGCTTTGCTATTTGTTCAAGCTTCAACTCGTCTAATATGACTTTTTTACAGTTTGAGATATCTCTTCATTCAGCTCCAACAGTATTAGTGAGAACAGACACTAATGTCAGGTAAGGAGGTCTGTGGTGCAGTCAAGGTTCCAGTTCAACCTAAAAGTCAGGACTTCAAAACTTTAAAGTATTTCTAATCCAATTATAACACACCATGTCTTAATGGAGCTCAGGGAGTTTGTGCTCAGGGTCAGTGTCGTGCTGGAACAGTGTTCAGATGTGGTCATTAGTGCCAGTAAAGAAATAATTTATTGCTACAACATACAAAAACCTTCTAGACATTCTGTGCTTTTATATTTGTGACAACCATTTGGAGTGGAGACACATATGGATCTGATTGTGAGGTGTCCACAAACTTTTGGCCATATAGTGTAGGTTAACTAATATTAGGTACATACATTACCATAAACACACTTGAGAATGAGAAAGTATTTGTAAAAAGGCGAAAAGATGTATAGAATTTGTAGATGTAAAGCATTTTGGTCTCAGTTTTTAATTATGTTTACATACATTTATTTATTTTATACAACTAAGTAATTAAAGGTTAAGGGCCTTGCTTAGGGGCCCAGTAGTGGCAATTTTGTGGTAATAAAACTCCAAATTTAACCTTATTTAAAAAACATTTGAAAAAGGGTTTGTATAATAAACAGAATAGTATTTTTTTTAATCCTCAAATACTTCTAAACATTAATATTATTTTAATATCCTATGTTAAAGGATATGTGGAGAAAAATCTGAAGACTTGCCACTAACCATCAAGACTAATGAGGCAGATATCAAATTCTTCTCTGACATGTCCTATGTAGACAAGGGTTTCTCTGCGGAGTTTGAAGCCTTCAATCCCATTGATCGTATGTTTCCTCCTTATTCTGAATGGGTGATTATTTAACTCATCTGATATTTGATTACAAAACAATGATATAAGCATGTCTTTTAACATGTAGGTTGTCCTGAGAAATTTCAGTGTGAGAATGATGCCTGTGTTTCTAAAAAGCTGAGATGTGATGGCTATGATGATTGTGGAGACATGAGTGATGAAAAGAACTGCGGTCAGTCCAAATCCATTATTTTTACCCATAAACCCAGTAAATTCTTATAATCAGCCAAGTCATTTTTAGTCTCAGGGGTATCACTGTGAATCACTATTGATCATGTACTTGCCAAGTATTGGGACACCTGACCACAACATCTGTATCCTGTAAAAACCATGGAGAATTGAAAAAACAATATTCCTACAACATTAACTACAGCTGGAGAAATCCAGCTGGTCTATAAACATTCCATTCCAAATTCAGGTTTACCTTTACCCTGCCTTACTTTTTCAGAAAGTAATTTTCACAAAAAAAGGCGTGGCTGCAGAAATGTGCTTAATTATTTTAAGCCAAAAAAACTGGCAACACGCTATGTACTCATGGAACTTTGGAGTTTTGGGAACAAAGGTACTGTCATCCTGGAACAATGTTTGGGTCTCTTGGGTTTTAGTAAAGGAATAATATACAAAGATATTTAGACGCCTCTCTATTTTAGATGTTTTTTTTACGGTTTCACGTTTGTGGTAGTTTAGGGAAGACAAACTTTATGTGTGGGTGCTGGTAAGGTGTCTATATTCGCCATAAAGAACTAATGAAGGCAATTATAAATAAATACATTGATCGATTTTTGGCAGAAAGTTTGTTGTTTGTCACCAAAGAACTTTTTTTGCCCTGCGCAGACTGTGATGAGTCTTACATTAAATGTAAGAATGGCTTCTGCAAGCCCAAATACTGGCAATGTGATGGTGTAAATGACTGTGGTGACAATACAGATGAGGAAAACTGCGGTAAGAAACTTTCATTACACACCAAATCTTACAGTTTGTGTAGATAACAAATTTATAATAACACATTTATGAAAACAAATTTATGTCCCGTCTGCAGGAAACTGTAAAACTGGGGAAATAGCCTGTCGAAACGGACGCTGTGTCTCAGAGCAGAAGAAGTGTGATGGTCAGAATGACTGTGAAGATGGTACAGATGAATCCATGTGTGCTGAATGTGAGTAATCCAACCCTACAAAACAGTGTGGACTTGTTTTTTTTTAATTCCAAACAATCGGTAAACGCATTTACAGACATGTCTTATATGAAGAACTGAAGGTTGTATAACTGTTGTTGAGGATAATGTTGTTCCTTTGGCACTGTTTGAAGTAGAGGCAAGCCAAAAGAAAGATAAGGCCTTAGGCAAAGTATATTTTTAATGATATTTTTATATTAATATGTGGGCTCCTTACTGGCAGCAAGACACAGTGTCAAAACTTGCCAAGCAGTGACACAGGCTGTGTGTGTGTCTGTCCCGGTGCCACCTATTTTCCTGCAGTCTATATTAAAACCTGCTAAATACTATAAAATACAAGTGCAACCCAAGCTTGCCTTCTTCCCAGTAATTTTACTAATACCAGTGACTCAACTTGCAAATAATTATAACAAAAACAATTATATAATTTAGTCGATTTTTATTTCCATCACTTACTCTTTTCCTCTATTTTTATGCAATAGCAAATGCATGTGTAAGTGTACGTTATTTTAGGACAGCAGCCAAAACATTAAAAAGCAAGCACAGCCAGCATAACATAAGAGTGTGCATAAGGGGTAACATAAGGGGTGCCTGAAGGGGCTTGACTGAAGTTAGGGGCTTGTTCAGGGGCACTGTAGATATATACTCGTTATATTAATAATAACATTTTCGATTGTCCAAATACTTAGCTGTTCGGGCTCCCTCAAAATGTGGGTTCCAGGAGCCCCAAATCCACCAGTTTGTTAAATGCCCTTATTCATCTAATGAGAGAGGCAAATGAAGTCTCCTGCTGCCCGTTGCATAGATTTGGTAGAATATAGTGTAACCCATTAGACATGCTTGATGTTCTGCTAATGTTCGGGTCTGATTAATTCAAGGTTTTAAAAAGTCTCCTTATCATCATTTAGTTGCTGTCACAGAAAGCATTGTGTAACTAAATACCGAATTATGAACTAAAAACTAACTTGCTTGACTGAAAAATTTGGTGTGTACAGGTAAATGATAAGAAGCTGGTCTTACCTGTTCTTTTGGTTGTTTAGCTATAGTCCTCACCTGCTCCGAGTTTACCTTCAAGTGTAAGAACAACAAGTGCATCAGCAAGCAGAATCCAGAATGCGATGGACACAAAGATTGCGAGGATGGTTCTGATGAAGAAGGCTGTGGTAAGTTTAGTTTTCTTACTTTTTGCTATTATCCACTGAAATAAAGAATATAGCTATAGCTCCGTGTCAGTCAGGCATTTGTAAATAGCTGACACTGTTTTTGTTAATAGCTGTTTTACATAGCAAGTGTTTTTATTTGCATCTGTAAGCCGGTGGCCTAGTGGGTAAGGTTCTGGGGCACTATTCAGGAATTTGGATCTGAAGGAATCCTCTTAACTGCCATATTACCATCGTTGGACCCTCGAGCAAGACCCTTAACCCACACAGTATGCAAATCTAGTCGTAGTACCTCACCATGTGCTTTAATCACCCGTGTTTTTGTGTTGATTTCTCTGCAGTATGTGGTACAAGGCCATACCAGTCCTCTCCCATTGTGGGTGGTAAGGCGGCTAGTGAAGGTGATTGGCCATGGCAGGTTAGTCTTCATCTGAACAGCAGAGCTCATGTGTGTGGTGCCTCCCTAATCAGCGATATCTGGCTAGTCACTGCTGCTCACTGTATACAAGAAAGCAACAGGTATCAATAAGCCGTCTTGCATTTCAAGACCAATTTACGTTGTTAATTCATTAATTTTTAAATCTAAATGAATAGGTGCCATTCTTTGAGCTTAAAAATATAAAGTAAATACATACATTCTAAAAACATAAAGATGGTTACAGGAACGAACCCGGGTACGGGGTCTTTCCATGCGGAGTTTGCATGTTCTCCCAGCGCTTGCGTTGGTTTTTGGGTGAATGTGTATGGTTGTGTGTGAGGCCCTGCGATGGACTGGCGATCTGTCCAGAGTGTACAGAAGATGAATGAATGAATAAATAACATGCTTTAAAAAATTTTATCCAAATATATATTTTTAAGATTATTTCAATTAAATTACTTACTAATAATTAACTAATAAATAACTTTTAAGTAACTATTAAAATTAAGGTACAGTTGTGTCTGCAAAAAAGAACTAGAGCTGCTCTCTTTCCACCTAAAAGGTGGAAAACACACATCCCAACCCTTATTAGGAAAAATAATACTCTGGACAAAGAATCAACTGAACCAGTAACAGTAGTATTAGTGATGGACTGCTGATTGAAAGATGATGGGTTTAATTTCCAGGACCACCAAGTATCCACTGCTGGGGCCCTCGGCAAGGCCCTTAACTTTTAACTGGTTAAATGGATAATAAAATAAATGAAAAAAGTTGCTCTGGATATAAGTGTAAGTGTAAATCTTAACTGACAACAACACAATGGTAATTAAAAGGTTAAGGACATTAAATTCTTGTCCAGAAGGTCACAAATTCAGATTTTTCCACTGTTAATCCCTTTTGAGTGTTTTTTAATGACCGGCTCTATGAATAAAATAAATCTTAAATGTAGGATTTTTTAAAAATCAGATTGGAATGGGCACTAAATACAGTTGACATTTCATCTTTCTTTATTCTCCTTCTTGTACTTCAAGAAGGAGAATATTCTGCAGGCAAAAGTAGTAATTTCCCCCCCTCCACAAACACATACACTGAATTACTTACACTGGAGACCCTTTGCAAAAATGCTAATTAATCATTTACTAAAAAATAAATGTTTATACTATACAACAAATTATACATAAGAAATTACTAAAGGATTGTGATCATATTATTGTATGTTGCACAGATATTCTGGTCCAGAAGAGTGGGATGTCTACCTCGGGCTTCACTCACAGACTGAGATCTACACCGCCAACACAGTGCAAAAGCAAGTGAAGCAGATCATCTGTCATCCCGACTACAACCCCTTAAGCTATAATGATGACATCGCTCTAATGGAGTTGGACAGTCCTGTGACCCTCAGTCAGTATATCTGGCCTATCTGCCTACCTTCATCTACACAGGTCTTACCTGTAGGCCAGTCTGTGTGGATCACCGGTTGGGGCAAAATTAGGGAAGAGGGCCGTAAGTATAAATACATCAAGAGAAAGATTTTTAGAGTAATAATATATGAAAAAAGTCTGTATGCTAGTATGTGATATCTGCAGGGCAGCGCGGTGGTGTAGTGGTAGTCGCCTCACAACACCTGGGTTCTATGCAGAGTTTGCATGTTTTCCCCACGCTTCAGTAGGTTTTCTCCGGGCACTCTATTTTTCTCCCACAGTCCAAAAACATGTACATTAGGTTGATTAATGACTCCAAATTGCCTATAGAAGTGAATGTGAGTGTGTGGTCTGAATGTGGCCCTGCAATGGACTGGTGACCTGTCTAAGGTGTATCTTTGTGTGTGCTGGGATAGGCTCCAGCAGTACCTTATGTGTGCTGGGATAGGCTCCAGCAGACCCCCGTCACCCCCGAATTAGGAAATAAGCCGTTATAGAAGATGAATGAATTATATATGCAAGCAACTATATTATAAAAGTCCTCGTTTCAGGAAATATTTAGCGAAAATTACATCTAATTTTTATTTCCACTTTTATCCACTCTTACATTTATGTCTTTTGTACAATATACTATTCAATCTTCCAATTAGCAACTTAGCATCTTAACACTGTGCGACTGCTAACATTTTCTGATTTAAAATTTACCTTTGAATGATACATGAGAAATTAAACCTCATTGGGCCACTGTAAAAGAAAACTATCCCAAACCGGTGGTGTAATACAACCTTTCATTAAGTAAGGGAGCCTGATTTGTACAAGTCACATGACTTTCTGGGTTTTGCAGAAAAGCAGTTGCTCTATAAGCCACTAGGGTGTTGCCTACCTTTGAATGATTAAGCACTAGATGGCACGTCATAGCCAAAAAATTGCTGTCCGTCAGGTTTAGTCTAACTAAGTCTAACTGCCAAACCGAGTTTCTCTTAAAACTTTGGTATCATGACCGTTGCCATTCCTTTTATAAAACTGCAGAAGACAAATACAATATGTGAAACAGACTTTTAGTAGGTTTGAAGGCTACGTAAGTGAAGACGAACATTTACTCAAAACATTTATAGTAACAATTGAAAACTGCTTGTGTTGACATTCAATAATAAACTAAAATACAACAAAATTAGAAATATTATCCCCCTTGTAGTTATACTAATATATTATTTCATTTCATCTTCTGTACCCGCTTATTCCCGAACTTTCCGGGGTCACGGG
>JAOTQW010074813.1:0-12699 GCA_026260075.1 Sisor rabdophorus
CAAGTTCGGGAATAAGCGGGTATAGAAGATAAATGAATGAATGAATGAATGAATATAAACTATTGAAATATGAGAGCTATTATATAAATATGTTCAGTATATTGTCATTATATTATAATTATTATCAATTATTTATAAAATAATAGTTTCTTTGTATACATTAAAGTTAAAATATAACATACTGTATTTAAGTCCAAGTCCAACAGCGCACACACACACACACCACACCAGACTAATATCGATCAAGGACTATATTTTGCTAAGTTTAATCACCTGCTGCTACCTCTCCACTCACCCTTAAAGGTTGTAATCGATTATGCTTGATGTCCCTGCAGTTTACAAAAAGCTACCATGAAACATGAAAAATTTGATTCGATCAAACCCAATCCTATTGAGTTCTCACATTATATTTCTATGGACGATCCTAAAGCACAGAGTATATAACACTGAGAAGTCTATAGTAGGAAGTACATATTAATCTGATAATCATTTACAGCTTTTAGAGCCTGAAAAAAATAATTAATGTCATTGGTTGCCGGCAATGTATAAAAAGCAAAGTTACATGGACTTATGATTAATAAACAGAAACCAATAAAATCGAAATATGTTAAAATTGTATTTTTTTCTTGTTGATATTAATCCTAAACGTTTTGCCAAACATTGATCCGAATGAAATAGAAAAATATGCCAATTTTTTTCACGTTTTGGGAATCTTTACTCTCTTATCTTACCTCTAGCAGGAAAATCAATCAAGCCCAAAAAATGCAGAAGTCTAAGGGAGCTGCAGAGCACCAACAAAATTCCAACCGTCTGCAAGCCCTCCATCTCCCAGGTCTCTTTAAAGAACACTAGCATGATGCCCATGCAACAAAAAAGTCCTTCTGGTATTCAGCCGAGGCTGTCTGAAAGCTAGCTTCTGCTACAATCACAATCTAACACGTCATCGCCGCTTGTTATGCTCCAGAGACATGTTTCTACAACTGTCTTTAGGCTATATCTGTTCTTCCTTCTCATTTCCTGTTACAATTCTTGAGGTGTCTTTTAAAACCAAGTCTAAAAATCAAATGCTTTTCCAGTAGTGATTTCCAAAATAAAGACAATCCAGGATGAAAGTTTTAGGTTTAGAATCCACAGGTTCTAAATCGGTGTCTGTACTCGTCTCATTAGCCTCAGTGGATAAACGGTAGACTAATAATTCAGGTCCTTTCCCTCGTGGGGCTTTCATTCTGTGCGTTTTACTCTCTTTCTCAGTTTAATTGGGTCACCTTCATATTTCGTAGACATCGGAGGATGGTGTGTGAGTGGTAGGGGTTAGATTGGGGGGGGTTTGCAGGTGTCGGCAGGCAAGACTAGACAATCTGACAGATGCGTTACCCTTTGCTACCTCACTGGCTTTCTGGTCTGCATGACTAGCCACAAGAGACAGGGACAGACACACACACGCACACACAGTTCCAATATCCTGGCATACAAACTATACCCGCTGGGATCCGAAAGTTATCACATTTTATGTAAGTATCACTGTACCAAAATTATTTTAGAAATTTAATTGAAATAAATTATTTTAAAAGTTGTAGAATAATAGCTTTCATTTAAGCACAAACTACAAGACATTTTAGTTGATCTCTTGTAGATATACACTTAACAGGTCATATAACTCTAAACTAGATTAACTAAGCTTTGAACAGATGTATATGTGTGTGTCAAACATCATTTAATAATTACAGTTGTAAAACTAAAAAAGTAAAAACAGATAAGGCTAACATTTTTCCTTCTATTTTTGTCTTCTTGGTGTAAAACCCCAAATACGCAAGTTAAAGGCAACACTGTCAAAAATCTAGTGACATAATTTGATTAAAACAAGTGCTGATATCAATGTAGAGGATCTCCAGCTCCAAACTGAGAAACATCTTACAGTGAGTTTTATGACAAAGACTATCTGAGAGTGTGAAAATCTCACGTTGACTTCTTTGTATTTTATGAAGTTGTGATTGTTAGTATTTTTTCTGGATTCAGGATTTTTCCTACATTTAATGAGTTCTAAAGTAACTAATTACTTAAGACTGGAGGAATCTTATCATTCCAGAGTTTACAAATGTACATTTTGTACAGCATTTAAAACACATGTAATAATAAATATTTAAAGAAAAGATACATTTACATTCCAGTTCTCTCTGGTCATCTGGCCATTCTGTCCCAGATGCCGGTCATTCTGCTACCCATTAAAAGGAGGTAAGCCTAGTAATGCCAATTAACCTTTGCAGGTTTATCTCAGAGTAAACCCACCAAGCACAGAGAGAACATGCAAACTCCTCACAGAAAGGTATCCTTGCAAAGGTTTCAAACCTGGGCAAATTTATTTATTCAATTTATTCCTTTATTTATTTATCTTATAACAAACAAATTTAATTTAGGCTTTTAAATACACTTTAATTATCAAATATAAACAGAACCTTTGTATAAAAGGGAGGTAAATGGTATAGTGAGATTACAGGTTGAAGAGGTAAACTTGATGGAGATGGAGAGTGTGTAAAAGAGTGTGTGAAAGAGGTAAAGTAGTGAGTACAGGCAGGTTGGAACGGGTGATGTGTAACATAAGAATATTAGCTAGAATCAAAAGGGAAGGAGTAGAATACAGTGGTGAAACCAGCTATGATGTATGGTTCAGAGACAGTGGCGATGAGGAACAAAGAGTTGGCGGAAGTGGATATGTTCAGGGGTTTTTTTTAGGAGTGATGAGGTTGGACAGGATTAAGAACAAGTTCATCAGGGGGACTGCCCCTGTTGGAAGTATTTTTTGCTTAATTTAGAAACCTTTCTTTTAATCTATTAGGTATGGTTAGCATAATACCCTATAGCCTAGCATGTCAACATACACGGCTCCATTGCTCTTTAGGTTTCCTGGATATATTATATACATTATACATACACATATTAAATAAATATATATGTATTTTTATATTTTTATTTAATATATTTTATAAAATAATATACTTTGTACTATACAATCTAAACTTGTATTTTTTACGCTATACGCAGGTGTCACTAGCAGGGTTGTTAACCCCTGATCTGGAGACAACAGAGAGCAGAGATCTCCAGAGCATACCGCCAGAACAAACACTGTGTGTTTCTGCAGATGTGTAGAGCTACACTTAATTAGCTATGTGCTGTTAATTAATTATATCTCTACCTTTGGGATGGAAAGACAGAATCATTTAAATGTTTCCTAATTTAGACATCTACCTCCGCACTAATTCCACTCTGATTTGATTAAAATGACTGGAGGTTAGAAAAAGACAAGTCAGCTAACAAATGATCGCCATTCCTCCAAATCAGAATAATTTGATGTTAAATTATGTGTTAGAGTGGGACGGACGTTCATTAACAAAATGTTATTTTTTTTATGTTTTAAGTGCACGTCATGGTTTTCTTTATCAATAATCACACTGTCTGGTAAAGACAGTAATTAGGAAAATATTCATGTTAAATTAATTTAATTAATTTTTTGATTAAACCTTTGCAGCTCTAGATTAGTGAATTTTTCCAATAATTCTTCTTCTATTTATATCCTGTAGTCATACTTTTAGTATCAACCCATTTTAAGGTTGTAGTATAAATCATTTATTTCTAACGTACTCTAGTATTAGTAAATCTGATAGATGTTAATGTAGTTAATTTGTTTCACTGGAAAAAAAATTAAATTAAAAGATTAAAAATAAAATATTACATTAGCTTGACTTTTAATTAAATATTTATATTACATAAGCATGGGCAGCACGGTGGCGTAGTGGTTAGAACAGTCGACTCACAGCAAGGTCCCGGGTTCGATTTCTGGGTTCCTCCCAGTCCAAAGATATAAACATTAAGTTAATTGGTGACTCTAAATTGACCATAGGAGTGTGTATGTTCTTGTTTGTCTATGTCTGGCCATGGGACTGTCATTTGGGAACAAAGGGAACTCAGCCACGAAGTGGTAGGCATATTGAACTTTATGGATTAGGATGAAATTAGAATAGGATGTCACTTAAATCAATAGATGCGAGCGAGTACTTTTGGCCATATAGAGTATATATTCCTTGCTTACCAGCTTCTATATATCACTTCCTCTGACCGCTAGGGGGCAGTAAAACGCTATATTTCCAGTCAATATGTTAGGTAAATGTTTTACTTCTTTTTAGTTTTAATATGAGAGAAAAAATATACAACAGTATAAACATAATGTTATGATGAAATGTCAGTGATTTGATTCTGAATGGTTTTCCTCCTAACACCACATCAAGCATCCTTTTTTTAGCTCGGTCTTGCAAAGGTGTCACACTATTTGTCACACATCTTTCCAAATGCCTCACCTGCTGCATTTGGAAATATGTGAAGGCTGTAATTTTTTGTGATTTTAAAAAAGCTGTTAAATCTTACGGCAGAGCCACAGAGCCACAAAGACATCTTGTGCCATATTGATTTTTCCCTTTTACACCTGCTTTTACAGGCTGTGCTGAGGAATCTCTATTAGAGATTATGGAAACGTCAGAAATGCTTTTAGGCTGACTTATGACATGGCTAGTGTGAGGATCATATCTTGTGTTGTTGAAAGTGATGACGGGTCGAATTGTTAACATATCAAAAGCGAGGGTTTTAGGATATTAGCATCATCAAGAAAATACTGAATATTTCTGTTTAAAATAGAACAAAATGGCAGATTTATAAGGAAGAACCAAATCCTTTTTGAGCTCATTTATGTTTCATATAAATCACCTAAGAACAAAGCCTTGACGAGTCTTTTACACACAAACATGCAATATTTTGATGGCACAATGGACAATGGACCAAAGATGCTATATTAACAGAGATGCAATATTATCTGACAATAAGCACAAGCACTCGGTACAATTTCCAATTAAACTAGAGCAGGAGTTAAGAAACAGAGATAATTTTTTTTATAAAAGTTATAAATAAAACCTAAATTTTATTAAAATGAAGATCTGTATGATGTAATAATTGTAATAATCCAAATTATAATAATTAAGTATTATTATAAAAATAATTGTATACCACAATACAAACTAAATCTAATATGTGTGTGTGCAGTATGTATTATCTGGTTACCAAACATTGGGGCAAAGGTATAATAAGAAAGGTGCGAAGGGTTAGTGTAAGGTTTTTCTATGGATGCACTTTGAAAAAGAAAAATGAATAAATATGGATCAAAAATAGGGTAATGATACATTACAATATATTTCATTATAGTGCACACTGAAGTGGTGCTGTATAGATATACAATGGGCTATCAAATACTGTGAAAACACAGCAACAGATAGCAGCACAAGGCTGCAGACTGCATGCATCTGTCTGCATGTCTAAAAGTTTTAATGCCCCCCGCCCCCCCCAAGAAGGAAGTGGAGGAGTATATGTATATAGAAGAAACAGGTTGCCCTTTGAGCCAGCACTCTTCAGGTTTAATAGCCTAAAAATAAATTGAAAGGATACAAATATTGTGATCTATACAAAACATTAATAAAAAAAATTACAAATAACAAAATTGTGTACTATTACAACCATAAAGACAAATATATGGTTTTAACTGACCATTCTAAGGGCAGACCCGTGGCTTAGTGGATAGCACTGGTGCCTTGCAGCCACTAGGTACTGTGTTTGATTTCCAGGCAGGGGTCTTTTTGGGGGAGTTTGCATGTTCTCCCTGTGCTTCAACTCTGGGGTTTCTTCCCACTGTCCAAAAACATGTACATTAGGTTGATTGGTGATTCAAATTGATCACACATAGGAGTGTGTGTGTGGGTGTGTGTCCCTGTAATGGTTGGTGACCTGCACAGGACGTACCCCTCCTTCAGTTGACCCCTGTGACCCAAATTAAGAAATAAATAAAGAAAATTAATGAATATATCAATTCGCATTTAAGAATTTTTGCAATTCCATTCTGTATTTTGGTCTTTATATATTTATTATGTTACATTTCAAATTTTAGTAGACGCTCTTGTCCAGAGCAACCTAAGAGTGCCTTAAAGCATAATTCTTCAATACTGGTACAATAGATCACAAAACAAAGTATAACAACTACTGAACTACCACAACAACAACTGTTGAATAGGTAGCATTTCTTATAATATATATATATTATAATATATATATATATATATATATATTACATGTCAAGTGTTAGCTATTTAGGAAAGAGGTGCAATACTTGCTGTAAGGATAGTAATGACTACCCCAATGATGTTTAAGGATCTGATGAGCAACGGATTTGCAGCTTCACTGACTATCATTTGAACAGTATAAACAGTAGATGTATTATGCATGACTATGCTTATCTCAGTGTTTTATAACAATATACAATTTGCCACCTGCCTGCTCCAGATTCCAGCTGAGAATACAGGCTAAAAGGTTAAATAACTGAAGTAAGACATCGTTTCCATCATTTCCCCATAGTTGCATTGATAGTGGTAACACTAACCTCAGGCCTGTTTCTGCTGTCACATAAAACTCTAATGAAAGCTTTATTGCTCTCCTTTGGAGTAAGAAGATATAAATAAATCATAGTCTTCCCTAAAGCCTTCTTAAGCAGTGGCAAAACAAGCTGGCTTTTAATTAGTCTGACCTCATATCCTGGTGAGGCTCAGAAAGTAATAGGGGTGTAGGAATATATCGCCTGATCGTGAATTATTTATCTCACTCTGGGTTGGTGGGAAGGGCTGGGTTTCAGAAAGCTAACCTGAAGATGGATACTAATTTAACAAATTTGTTAAAAAAAAAAAATTTGATATAGTCAACATGTACTGTAAGTATATAATATGTGACTATGCTATCTCAATGTTACTATAAAAATAACAATTGTTACTCAAACTTAAACCTTAAAAAATTTGTATTACCAATGTATTACCAATAACACAGTTTGGCTGTCCACTGGTTCTGATGGATTCACCAGATTCCAGGGACACATGACCATCACATCAATATATGTTGTTCGAACATTCTACTTCATGTATAGTTTTATCCTATAAAAGAACCTCCACACTTTTAGACAGGCTGGTCACAATTTTTTAATATCTTTTACATCAAGTATAATAACGGATGCCACTTCATGCAAAAAAAATAAACAATGTCTGCCACACCATGACAACGGACCTGCTGGAAAGCTAGTGCTGATAATAAAACTGATACTAATGAAATTAACCTGATAATAATAGATATTAGTGTAAAAAGATGCACTCAGTCTCTTCCATTTACATTTGCAGCATTTGGCAGATGTCTTAAACCAGAGCACTAAATGTTGCAATAATCTAGATTCAGGTTAAGCATAACATATAGTTGTTTGTTTCTTTCATACATGTATACTCATCATTTTATTAAATTGATGTTTCTGTCTGGCAGCTCAGTGGCGTATTTGTGACCTCTTCAACACTCATCTGTAATGATCCAATCTGGCCCTTGCCTAAACCTGATGGTGCCAAACAAACTGATCAAACTGATAATGGCAGCAAGTCAGCAAGCCAATCAAAAGAAAAATAGCCTTAGAAAATAACATTGATGAGTTTAGGATTTAGTACAGTAAATTGTAGTGTGGGCGGCTTGGTGATGTAGTGGTTAACACGGTCGCCTCACAACAAGAAGGTCTTGCATTCGATTCCCGGGCACGGGGTGTTTCTTAACATGTTCTTTCTGTGCTTGCGTGGGTGTCCTCTGGGTACTCCGGTTTCCTCCCACAATTCAAAAACATGTACATTAGGTTGATGAGTGACTCTAAATTCTCCATAGGAGTGAATGTAAGTGTGTGGTTGTCTGTATGTAGCCCTGCAATGTACCACTGCCTCTTGCCCTATATGCGCCGGGATAGGCTCCAGCAGACCTGTGTGACCCCGAATTAGGGCATAAGCGGATATAGAAGATGAATGAATGAATAAATAAATAAAATTGCAGCATAGTGAAGTATTTTTTTAATCTTCCTGCAGTGTCCTATAGTATTAACTGTGGTAAATTGATAAACTGGAGTAAATAAAGTAGTAAACTTTACTTTATTAGAAGACTCTACTAAACTGGATAATATTATAGTATTTACTAAAGGATGTAATTTATTATAATATTTACACTAGCTCAGTAATTAGCAGTTCGTTCGTTCAGAATGTTAATTGGGAAATCTAAAATGCCCATAGGAGTGAATGTTATTGCGTGTGGTCGTCTATGTGTGGCCCAGCCATATACTGGTGACTTGTCCAGGGTGTGTGCCTGTCTCTCGCTCCTGCAGACCCCTGTAAGTTTGGGAATAAGTGGGTATAGAAGATCATGAATGAATAAATGAATCATTTTTAAACCAAACTATAGACAGAACTGTAGTAAACGATATTTGAAAGAGTTACTCTAAAGGAGATAGACTGTTAGACAGGCAGACAGACATACAGAAAGAGATAATAATATAGCTACTAAATTATAGATACTATAATAATTTGGCTTCATGGATATTATTTTATAATAAAAGTGGTTATTGGCAGCAGTTGGCTATCCTGATAAAACTGTTGACACTAAGTATGTGATGAAAAAAAATTATATATTTTTGCATTGACCACCTTTTTTTATTTTATATCTTATATGGGGAATAATACATCTTTCTTTTTTTGTAACATAGATATTGATTTACTGGTTGCAAATCTAATTTATCAGTAAGGGAATTTGCCAAGACCTGAAAAGATCCTGTCTGCCTTCTGCTACACTGGACGTGTTAGAGAAGTAACATTTCTAATGTTCCCGCCACCATAGGTTTTATTGTACAGGAACACTTATTAGCAGCTATCAAAAAAGGTTAGAGGTCTTGTTCAGGCTCCCAACAGCTCAGTGGTGCTGGGAATTGTACTCCAAACTTTTAATTAGTGCATAGTGAAAACGAAATACTTGGAATTTCACTATAAAGACTAATCTTCAATATGTAATGGAATGTTTTGATGATGTTTTAAATAAACGCATTTCTGAAATTAAAAATTGGGTCTTCGCAGTGGCCTAGTGATTAGCACGGTTGCTCTAAAGTAAGAAGGTCCCGGGTTCGATTCCCAGGCAAGAAGTCTTTCAGTGCAGTGTTTGCATGTTCTTCCGATGTGGGTTTATTATGGGTTTTCCAGTTTCCTCCCTCCTAGGTTAATTAGTAATTCTAAATTATTTAAAAGGCAGTGTGGTGGCGTAGTGGATAAAATACATTTTTGCTAATTTTTGATAATATCTTAAGCTAGCTGTCTACTAGCTGTCTAATGTCTTCTGCTCTGCATTTAAACCGAGTTTAGTAGGGTTGATTGATAAGAATGCAAATGCAATATTTTCACAAAAATTTTTAAGTAATACCACAAACAAAAAAACTGTGACCATGAAACTAATCTCAAGGAAAACAGTTAAACAAGATTTATTCATTAACCTAAACATACAGTTTAGGCATTTTTATTTTATAATTTGCAATTTGCATTTTTGGACCGCTCATTAAAGAAATAGATTTTCTTAAAATTCTTTTTAACAGACGTACAAATACAAATAGTTTTGCTAGTAGCTCATAACTATGGTAGATTCAATAGTTTAAGGGTTGAATGGTCAAAAAAAAAACCGTATATAAGTAGAATAATAATAAGACCAGGAATTACCAGACTAGATTAAAAGGAGACTAGAGCCTTAGTCCAGACCTGACTAGAGCCAGAGGTAGAGAAAAACATAACAATGCAGCTGAATGACATACTTGTGTCATGTGATAGACTAAGACCTGTTGGGTATTGTTTATTGAAGTGAGAGTTGGCAGCTGATATTGCTAGTGAAGTGAAGAAAGATGTAAGAGATGAAAGGAAAATAACCTGAAAATAGCAACAAGGAGCAGATGGAGTGGAGACAGAGAAACATGGAAGCAGGTAGCTGGAGACAGGAAATTTGGGACAGGCCTAACTTAGCATAACTGTGCAGAAGTACAGACGGTGACTAATTAAATAGGGAGTTTTCTTTGATAAAGAGAAGAGAGTGAGTGATGAGGTACATGTGTGACTGGTTAGTTTTCCATCTGCTCTGGTTGGTTAAGAAGCTTAGTGTAGCTGTGACAACAACAAAATCCAAACCATGATAGGGATAAAACTAAAGACGAGGACAAAATTAAATAAATTAACAAGCAATGGACAAATTATCTTTTTTTTTCATATTATTGCATTTGATAAAAGGCTTTAAAAGGGGAAGGGGTGGCCTAGTGGTTAAGGTGTTTGACTGATGCCAAAAAAGTCCCAGGTTAGATTCCCAGCACCATTAAGCCACTACTGTGGGCTCTCGTTCTATATCATTACTATTTCACTACTAGTTGTTAATTTTGGGGGGAAAATTGAATTGGTTGGTAGCAATTAGCAATTTTTTGGTTGGTTGAATTAAAAATATCATGTGACCAAAGAAGGACTACAAATTCCAATGATACAGTTTTACAGTAACAAGAATTACTGTAAAACTTTTCTCACACACTAACTATTGCATATAACTATTGCATTATTTTAGGTTAGGAAGTTCCATTTACATGACAATAAAACTGACACAAAAAGAATCCAGAATAGTCCAAATTAAATAAAGACAAAACTAAATAGATGAACAATTTGGCTGAATTTTTTTTATTTTATCGATTTTAATAGGATTTGATAAAAACTATGGCTATTAAATAGTCTTTTAGTCTAACACTCAGTATGAGTCATTTTATGAGTTGATTCAAAAGGAGTTGGACCTCATGGAGTTGCGTAATGTTCTTGTTTTATGTTTTTATCATGTTTTATGTTTATATTATGTCATTTGTGAAATTCACATTTGTTTCTGATGCTTGTGTTTACCACCTGTCTTGTCCTCGTCATGTGATCCTTATTGATTTGTCTTGAGTCTATGTAGGTCAAGCGAGGTTTACTCTATTCAGTTCATTATGATGTTTTGTTTATGATTGTGCTAATGTGCAATCTAAGCTATGCTAAGTCAAATCAATTTAGATCCAGATTAATTTATGTGTATTGATTTATTACTTGTAAATATATTGCAACTTCGTTATAGCAATGGAAAAGATATCTTTATCAAGGCTATTCGTTATCGATCAGAATCCACTGTTTTGGTGAAAATGCTGGAAAACGAATAACTTTTGTTGGAGTCAGACATGAAAGTTTTATTCAAGGACTGTGCTATTAAAGGCCTCTGGTTTCTTTACAGCCTCATACATTTTTAATAACTTGTCAGGCATAAAACAAATTTTTATGTTTTCCCAGACCCTCTCTCTCTCTCGCTTTCTTAATCCCGGTTATAATGGCTGAGCACTTTGTGATGTAATTCAATAAAGGCGTATAAATCTGATTACCTTGTCATTAGAAAGGGTTCCTTCGTACAGGTTATATAAGGTTAGCATTCAACTGATCTATCAGTAGTTAAAAAGTTTTCATAAAGAATAATCAACAATAGCTTTTTTAATGTTAAAATAATTAAGATTCCTGCGTAGTTAATGGTGGAAACAATAAATGACCAACTTGAAAGTATGATGTGACCATGAGAGCAATGTATCATGAGGCCCTTGACAGTACACAACCCTGTCACCCACCAACAGGCTTTTAATTCTCTTTAATTTAAAATAAAACCTTAAGTTCCATCTCGCCATCTTATGCCTATAAAACCAAACCAAAAACAAAAACAAAGAGAAGAAAGAAACTACTTCTGTGTACTAAAATATAAATGTCTAAGGGCCTCAAGGCTTAGTTTTTGATGTCTTTGCATGTGCATGTGGAGTATTTAAGGCCCAGCAGTGGCAGCCTTGTGGAAATGGGAATTTACATTACATTTACATTTATAGCATTTGGCAGACGCTTTTATCCAGAGCGACTTACAACTGAGCAATTGGGGGTTAAGGGCCTTGCTCAAGAACCCACAGTAGTGGCTTGGTGGTGCTGGGAATCAAACCCCGGTCTTTCTGGTAACACCTTAACCACTAGGCCTTCCCCAATTGCAGACAAGATCTTTTGTCCAAACAGTCCATAGTTACCTCAGCAATCTTCATTGACAGCAATGATTAACAGGTAAATTATTGGTAATAACTATTATTAAATCGAATTTTTATTTCTCTTATCAGTAACATGTCTTTTTTAACTTGAAAGATTTCTACCCACAATGCCATTCATCAGTTTTTTTTACTCTAAAACTGCATCAAATTCTGGAACTTGAATCCCTGTGTTTATACTCTTTCCTAACTCCAAATTCAAATTTTAAACTTAAACACTTTTGCTCTATCCACTGGCTTCCAGTAGCTGCACGAATCACATTCAAAACACTTGCTCACCTACAAAGTCCTTGGATTGCACTGCACGCTCCAAGATTCACAAGCACCACTTGACTAGTTCCACCATCTCTTAACAGATAAGGTATGTCAGTCTCAAGACTTTTCTGGCATTAAAATGGTGAAATGAACCTTTCATCAATATCAGAGTCCATCAAAAATCAGCAGTTTCCTTTAAACTCAGCCACCGTCACTGATTGTCTTCAAGAGATGATTAATGACTCGCTTTTTTCTGCTCTTTTGTCTTTAAGGTCCCAGCTGCCTTGGAATCTGTAACGTCATCTCCTCCTAACCACCAGAGGGCACCCTCGCTCGAGTACTGATTGTTCGCTTTCTCTGTTGTCATGGGATTTGTACTTAAGCGTAGCGTTTCGCTAACCTCGGTGCATAGT
>JAOTQW010074925.1:0-12683 GCA_026260075.1 Sisor rabdophorus
TAATATAATATGATATGATATGATATGATATGATATGATATAATATGATATAATATAATATAATATAATATAGAAAAATTGATATGACAAACTAATTTTATTTAATAGCATTGTAGCAATGCAACTTAAAAAGACTTATTGCATATTTTTTCAGTAAGTAAATATTTTTTCTTTACACTTTACTTACTTTGCATGACCTTATTTTTGTGAATGATATGCAGGTACCTGTTTGGAAAAAATGTGAACGGTGTTGCATTTGTGGTGTTTGGGGTGAAGATTGACGAAACGAAATACACACTGTCTGCCTCCTTAACAAAAATACAGGTCAGGTCAATGGCTGGTCAGTTTTTAATTGATTCCTTGTATGCAGATTTAATCACAAATTATATATAGATGAAAACATTTGCAAATAATTTGGGGTAAAACCCTGGTTTAACAAGGTGAATTCAGGCTCATAGATTGGCTGAAGTCATCTCAGAGATCTTTTTTCAATTTAAGTAGTTTTGGTGTTTTGTATCCCACCCACCAATTAAAGTTTCTTGTTTTGTTATTTAGTTGATTTTTGTTACTAAACTGCATTTGGCCCCACTGCATGACAATGTGTAGTATGTGTTGATTATAGATCATTGATGGAGAGGGACAGGCAGAGCTCACTAGAGAAATGATACTAAGCTCCTTTCCTGAAGTTCACAAACTGATTGGAGGTTCTTTCTACATCTCAGTCAGTGTTTTCACTGGTATGACGCTTGCACCCATTACCCCTCTCCAAAAAATACATCACATTATGACCATCCCAGCTGTAATTACACATTAATGTTTCAGGCAGTGAAATAGTAGCAGCGGACAAACAGGGCATTAAAATTGTCACATCACCATATACTATCCAGTTTACCAGAACTCCAAAGTTTTTCCATCCGGGAATGTCCTTCCATGTCACGGTATGCAAGATGTTTTTAATACAAGATTTATGATAAAAAGAATTGTAAATAAAAATTTGGTAAAAATTTAAAAGTACTAAGTTTTATTTTTTAATATTATTAAAAAATATTTTCACTTACATGCGAATGGATGTCTGATATGCATGTGAAAAGGTTTACGTGACCAATCCAGACCAGACACCTGCTGAAAACGTGGATGTGGTGATCCAACCAGATAATGTCCTGGGTCGAACTAAAAGTAACGGCTTGGCCAAGATCATGATAAACACCCAGGAGCAACAAAAGACTCTACAGATCAGTGTAAGTCTTGTAGAATTCGGTTTTTATATTTTCGTTAAGGTTAGAGTTTATAACAGGAACAGTAAGAAAACCTAATACAAAGTTTTCAAATTATAAAGTTATTTTTATGAATTGTGCACTCTATAGAACATGTTTACTTTAACTATGACGAAAAATTTACTTATGTAACCAGGCAAGAACCATGGACACAGACATACCTGATGCAAGACAAGCTGAAAACAGGATGACTGCTCAAGCTTATGCCAGCAAAGGAGACTTTAGTAATTATATACATCTAAGTGTTCATGAAACAGAAGTGAAACTGAATGAACAGCTAAGCATCAATGTCTTCTTCAGAAGCACTAACGCAAACCATGATATGACATATCTGGTTGGTTTGTCTTACAGACACATTAAAATACATAATAGTAATAATAATAGTTCTTAGCCTAGGAATAATATTATTATACTTATATAGTTAAGCTGATATTTTTACTAGCTTAACTTTCTTATCTAAAGAAATGCATTTGTTTATGTTTAATCAACAATTGGACTTTTCATTTTCTTAGGTCCTTAGTAAAGGACAGATTGTTAAAGTAGATAAATTTCTGAGAAAGGGGCACTCACAGGGGACTTTGTTCCTAAAAGTGGACAAGAACCTGGTTCCCTCATTTCGTGTGGTTGCATATTACCACATAGGATCATTAGAAGTTGTGTCTGACTCCATCTGGGTCAACGTGCACGACACCTGCATGGGAACGGTAAGCAACCTTAGTACTCACTGTAACTTTACATAAGATACTGAAGGGGAACTTGACACACAAACACGCAAACTACACATATAAAATTTCTCTTTACCGACACCTAGAGACCCAAACACTGTTCCAGCATGGCAATGTAATTTGAACAATGTTCCTAAAAAGAACTGGCATACCAGAGACTTCAGCAAAACTGTGCCCTAGAACCCATTAGTCAACCAATGTCTAAACCCCTGGCAATAAAAGTGAGTACACCGCTAAGAGTTTTCCTTCACTGTTATCATGAAACCCATTAGTATTTGGTGTTATTGCGCTCACTCTCTCACACTGTTCAATGAAAGCTCATGGCATCTCATGGCAGAGAACTTTGACGTTCTTAAAAAGATTGTTGCTCTATTTAAAGATGTCCTAGGCTACAAGAAGATTTCCAAGACCCTGAAACTGAGCTGCAGCAAGATGGCCATGGCCTATACGGCAATTTAACAGTTCAGGTTGCACTCAAGATTGTGCCTAAATTAAATAAGTAAATAATGGTGGCAATACAAAATATTGACATTTTGGACTCATTTTGGACATTTTCCTTTTAGGGGTATACTCACTTTTGTTGCCAGGGGCTTAGACATTAAAAGCTGTTTTCTTATGCTGTTACATTGTAGCAAAGTTTTATTTCTATAGTGTTTTCACATAAACAGATATAATAAATATTTACAAGAAATTTAAGGAGTGTAGTCACTTCTACATGTTTGTTACACTAATGTTGCCAGTATGTTTTATTTTACACAAATTTCCAAGCACTTAAAAGATTCACTTGAGCTTAAGCTAAAGATATTTTGCACCCATGTGTTCCTCTCTTTTCTGTAATAAAGCTAAAAGTAGAAATAAAGGAGAGCTTAAAAGCCAAGAGGATATTTGAGCCTGGTGAGGGCTTTCAACTTTTAGTCACTGGAGATCCAGGTGCCAAAGTTGGCCTAGTAGCTGTGGATAAGGCTGTCTTTGTCCTTAACAAGAACAGACTCACACAGAATAAGGTAAGGAAACTGGCATTTTTTTAAAAAGTCTTTCAATAATCATGTGGATTTGGAGTCGTTATAGTGAAATTCAGTCAATTTAATATGCTAAACTAGAATAACAATGTTTGTTTTGTTTTAAATTCCATTTCCAGGTTTGGGACATTGTTGAGAAGCATGATACTGGCTGTACAGTAGGCAGCGGGAAAGACAGTATGGGGGTTTTCTATGATGCAGGCCTGCTGTTTGAGTCTGATAAATTGGGAGGTACCAGTGAAAGAACAGGTAAAGTCATCATTCTTTAAAGTAATAAAAATTGTGTGAGGTGCTGTAAACATTCATTTATTCGTTCATTCATCTTCTATACTTGCTTAATTCCTAAGCTCGGGGCTTACAGGGTCTGCTGTAGCCTATCCCAGCGCACATAGGGCGAGAGGCAGGGGGTACACCCTGGACAGGACGCCAATCCATCGCAGGGCCACACACACACACCAATCAACCTAATGCACATGTTTTTAGACTGTGGAAGAAAGTACCCAGAGAAAAAACAACACAAGCGCGGAGAGAACATGCAAACTCTGCACAAACAGACCACCAGCCAAGGATTCAAACACAGGATCTTCTTGTTGTGAGGCAATGGTGCTAACTACTTCTCCACCCAATCCCTTATTTGTAATAAAAAATATACTTTATCGGTTTAATACACTTATATAGTTATTGCAGCTTACAGAAAAGACTTCTATAAAGTTAAAATCTCAGTAGGTACTGGAGTAAGAGTAATTAAGTATGCAAACTGCAGTTGAAATCTCTAGTGGAAGCTTCACTCTCTGACATCATGGGTTTCCTCATTCAAGACCAGTAAAGTTTTGCAAAATACTTCCTAGAGGAGTGTAGACTTTAAACATTTGAAAGAATTTAAAATCTGGATTGGGTTGTTCACCAAGCACATATGCTGTGACAAGCAGGTGTTCACGAATATTTGGCTTTATGTTGTGTGCTTTTCTTTGTCTTTTCTTTGATTATGTGGGCCATCTCTGAAGCCCCTGTAAATTGGCTGTCAATATAAAAGAGATTATTACAACAGTAATATTTGTATAATGAATAATATGAAAATGCATTAAATAGTTTTCTCCAACCTCTTTTTAATAGCTCCCATGTGTCCTACTCTGCTGAACAGAAAACGAAGAGCAGACACTTTGAAGCAGATTACCCAAACCATGAGTAAGAAAGCTTTTTATTTACTAATTTGAGTTAAGCAATGATCATTTATTCAAGTTAGGGAAGTGTTGGTGGGATCGGAGGCCCTTAATAAAACTTTGATTTTTATCCTTTTTTTGATCCAGTTGATAAATACACCAATGAACAAAGAAAATGCTGTACAGATGGACTGAAACAGAACAGGTTGGGCTATACATGTGAGCGGAGAGCTACGTTTATTTTGGATGGTGCAGACTGTGTACAGGCCTTCCTGGACTGTTGTAGGGAGTTCCAAAAACAAAAAAGTGGAGAGAAAGAATTTTTGCATCTTGCTCGCAGTAAGAACTCACATTCTTCCTAATGCTTGTTACAGTTGTAAAAGTTTAAATAAATGTGGTATGGTAACATTAATTGGTCAAAATGATTTAACTGAAATGTGGTCTTAAACTGGTGAGCTAAGTAAAAAAAGCCAATTCATTGTGTAGCCACCGTCTTTATCTGTAATAAATTATTTGGTCAACTGCATATTTTTGCCTGGATGCATTTTAAATAATACAAATACAAATTTGTTCAGCTTTAGAAGATGATGAAGAATATGTAGGTTCTGAGGAAATTGTCAGCCGAACGCAGTTTCCGGAGAGCTGGCTGTGGGAAGACATAGAACTACCAGCATGCAAAGGAAACGCCCCCTGGTAAAAACAATAATCCAAAATTCTTGTTAGTTTACCATTCTGTAGGTAAACGATTGTATTAATCTTTGATCTGTTTTTTCTTCTCGGATGAAGTCGTACAACAACCCACTCTTTGCCAAAACAGTATCTCAAAGACTCTATTACTACCTGGCAAGTCCTAGCTATCAGTCTTTCCAGTACTCACGGTCAGTGCGATGTATTATTATCGTATCTATTTAACCTATCAAATGATAAAAAAATCTAAAATAGATATATACCAACGATCACAACCTACTGTTTTTTTCCCTTAGGCATCTGTGTAGCTGATCCCTATGAAATAACAGTGGCCAAAGATTTCTTTGTGGATCTCAAGTTACCCTACTCAGTGGTCCGCAATGAGCAAATAGAAATTAAGGCTGTCTTGCATAACTTCTCCAATAGAAAACAGAAGGTATTTTTTTATTTTTGTTTTATGCCCACTTGGTTAAACAACTGTGCTACATTTCCTAGTTGTGGACTTTAATCCTGCCTTAAACCCACTGCCTTAAACCCAAGACAAGTTCTGTAACTACATCCACCTTTATTTAACAAAACTGATTTAGTTTACCCACTTAAACCACTTCATGCCTTACATGATGCCTGTTCTGCAACAAGTTAACCTTGTCCCTGTTTTTTCTCACAATCAAGACATCTGTTTGACTTCCTGTGTCTGCAGGTGCGTGTGGAGTTCTTTGAGACAGAGAATGTTTGTAGCGCAGCCAGCAAAAAGAATAAATACCGCACCATAGTTACAATAGATGAAATGTCAACCCTTTCCATCCCATATATTATTATTCCCATGGAAATTGGGGAGAAAAACATTGAAGTGCAAGCAGCCAGTTCATCAATTACTGATGGAGTAAGGAAAATTCTGAGGGTGGTGGTGAGTATTAGCAGATTATTGATACAATTTTTTATTGATTAACCAATACTGGTTATTGTAGAACAGATTCTAATGTTTACTACTCACTTTTTTAAATAAGTAATATAGGATATACAAATTTTTATTTATCACATTTTTAGCTATTTTTTTGACACAATGATATCATTACTGAACTGAGCAAGCATTCTCTAGTGACAATTTACTCTAAACCCTCTCTAGTGACATTCTACTCCTTGAAAACAAACAAAGAAAACTTTGCACAAATATAAATTAGTGTTATTAGTGTCTTTATGACATAAATGCTTAATTCTAGTAAAAAAAAAATTAACAACCTTTTATTAAAATTAGGAAGCAAAACCAAGGTTCATTCGTTCGGTTATCTTCTATACACGCTTATTCCCTAATTTGGGTCACTGGGTCTGCTGGAGCCTATCCCAGCACACATAAGTTGAGAGGCAGGGGTACACCCTAGACAGGTCGCCAGTCCATTCCAGGGCCACATACAGACAACCACATTTGCTCAACAATCAACGTAATGTACATGTTTTTAGACTGTGGTAGGGGTACCCGGAGGAAACGCACGCAAGCACAGGGAGAACATGCTAACTCCGCACAGAAAGACACCGTGCCCGGGAATCAAATACTAACCACTAAACCACCGGCGCGGTGGCGTAATAGTTAGCAGAGTCGCCTCACAACAACAAGGTCTCGGGTTCGATTTACAGGCAAAGGGTCTTTCTGTTTGCATGTTCTTTTTGAGCTTCCATCTGGTTTTCCTCCCACAGTCAAAAACATATACATTAGGTTGATCGGGATTCTAAATTGCCCATAGGAGTGAATGTGAGTGTGTGTGGTTGTTTGTCTATATGTGGCCTCGCCCTATGTGCACTGGGATAAGTGGGTATATAAGATAAATAAATGAATGTTAATTAAAATTAATCAATTAAAGCAAATTATGTTTATATTACACAAATTAAATCTAATAATAGAAAAAGACATATATCAGAGAAAATATAGTTAAAATTGATAAACAATGATAAATTTAAAAAAAAATTGATTTTACTATCAATTGATTTCTTGTAAAAAAAAAAAAAACTCAACAGAAAAGGCAAAATGATTGCCCCCAAAAAAAACAAACTTTAATGCTCATGAAAATGTTTACATTAGACAAATGCATTGATCAGCTCCGGTAAGGTGCCTATATAGTATAATCTTTTTTTTCCTTGCTTAGTCAGAAGGTGAGCGAATTGAACTCCCAGTACAAAATGTGGAACTAAATCCCTCAGCAGTATCTGGTGAGATCTTCTATAGTGTATACTTCAGCAACAACAAACACTTTATGTAATTTTTATTTTTTTAAGAATTTATTCTGCTTTTCTGAAACAAGGTGGTGTTCAGGTTGTGAATGTAAGGTCTGATATACCACATGGACAGATTCCAGGCTCTCCTGCACACACTTTTATCACTGTGGCTGGTAAGAAACAAATCAGTTGCATTCATATATGCCAATATAATCTAATGCAGGGCTTGCTTTATACTCAGCCATATTATCATGTACAGTTTATTAAAATCTTTGACTTAAATTAATCATGTGTACATGATTAATTTATCATGTATAAAAATCAATTATATTTTGTTCTGTTCTCTAAGGTCCACTTTTAATGTAGCCAAGATTTTGAGATCAAAAATATTATAATCTGGCCCTGCGATAGACTGACAACCTGTCCAGAGTGTACCCCCTTGCCTTTCGACCTATGTGCGCTGGGATAGGCTCTGGAGTTCAGGAATAAGCGGATTACTTCTATAATTTAAAAGTAATAGACCAACTATACTACTAGAATTTGCCAAAAGCACATTATACAAGGACTACCAGAGTAGTCCTCCGCTTTCATAGCCCTCATCAGCCTCAAAATTAAAAAGTTTTTGTATTCAATGAGTATGGACATCCTTTGTTGATCCCTCGCATCAACAGTGCTATTTTTCTGTAGAATGTTTCTTTCTTTTTTTTCTTTTCCACAATTCACAGTTCAGAGCAGATAATGGCCTTGTTCAGGGACTCAGCAGTAACAGATTATGTGGTAGTGGAAATCAAACACATCATATTCTAATTAGCAGGCCAAGATCTTAACCTAGCTACCAATTAGCAAAAAGTGTGGTTGTACAGACGTTCCTAATAAAGTGTTTAGTGAATGTATAAATATTGAAAATTTTTACTTTGAGTTAGAATGTCCCACTCCGTTCTCTTCTCTGTTTTATATTCTTTTTCCTGTGCAGCTTTTTTATATGCTCTATGATAAACTCAGGGATAAAAGCAGTCCAATTGTCTAGTTTCTGTGCGGAGTTTGCATGTTCTTCCCAAAAACATGTGCATTAGGTTGATTGATGATTCTAAATTGCCCATAGGAGTGAGTGTAAGTGCGTCTGGTTGTGTGTGCCCCTGCAATGAATTGGTGATCTGTCCAAGGTTTACCCATGCCTCTCGCCTTATGTGCGCTGGAATAAGCGGGAATAAACGGGTAAAAAAGATAAATAAATGAATGAATGATGTTTAATTTTTAATTCAATACAAGTTAAGACCTAATAGAGCAGTATACAAAACACCCTTTTTTTGCATACACACTGCAACAAAGGTTACCAGGTGATCCAGTATATCAATATCATAACTTTTTTTTCCCTGCAGGTCAGGAAGTGAGTCAGACAATTGAACAGGCCATTAGTGGAAACTTCATGGGGCGCTTGATTGTGCAGCCCCATGGATGTGGAGAGCAAAACATGATTTTTATGACGCTGCCTCTAATTGCCACACACTACTTAGATACCACCAACCAGTGGGACAAAGTTGGTCTGAACCGACGTGCTGAAGCCATTAAGTTCATTCAGACAGGTAAAAGCACTCAACAAACACTTCAGCCCCAGAAAATTTTCTCTCAGTGCAAATTTATTTTTAAAGAGACCATGGATTAATAATAAAATTTAGAATATGTCATCAAATCTATATTTTTATTAGGTCATGATAGAAGATTATAGTCTTCCTCGTGATAAATGTTCTAAATACTAACCCTCCTCTTAGGATACAATCAAGAACTTGGATTCCGTAAACCTGACGGTTCTTATGCGGCATGGATACAAACACCTAGCAGCACATGGTAAAAGAGACCAATCAAATATTAAAATTACTCGATAGTAACTTAGAGTTTCTATATTTTGTCTGTTTGTTTTCTTTGCATTCAAGGTTAACAGCGTACGTAGCTAAAGTGTTTGCTCTGGCAAGTGATCTCATCAGCGTAAAAGACGAAATTCTCTGTAGTGCCATTAAATGGTTGATTTTGAACGCAGAGATGCCAGATGGCTCTTATAAAGAAAGTGCACCAGTGTATCATGCAGAGATGGTTGTAAGTTGAGTTTAGATTCGTTTTGTCAAAAATATAGAATTTATAAAAAAAACCTTAGGTCTAATATTTCTGTAAAAAGCCTGGCAATTTTTTTTGTGCTTTTTCAGGGTGATGTACGAGGTAAAGATGCTGATGCATCTCTTACAGCATTTGTCTTGATTGCTTTGCAAGAAGCAGACCATCTCTGTGCGACTTCAGTCAGAGTATGACTACATACATTACACCATACCGTTTATCTGCGTATGTAATAGGGAAGCAACATCTGGGAACATTTAGCATTTTATTTTTTATTCAGAGTCTACCAGAGTCATCCAGTAAGGCCATTAAGTATTTAGAGAAAAGGCTTCCCACACTGACCAATCCGTATGCAATTGCAATGACTTCCTATGCCTTGTCCAATGCTGGCAAATTCAACAAACAGCACCTGCTGCGGGCTTCCTCAGAAGGTCAGAAACTCTTACATATTTATTTATTTAGTTTTAAAGAAAGCACTTTTTTTTATTCTGTTAATATCTTGTGCACAGATGGAACTTACTGGCAAGTAGCTGGGGGACATCACTTCTCCCTGGAGGCAACAGCATATGCCCTGCTGGCTTTGGTAAAAATAAAGGAGTTTAATGCAGCAGGAAAAGTTGTCCATTGGCTCAACAGGCAGAGTAGTCCATATGGAGGTCATGGCACCACCCAGGTAGGTTAAAGGGTTTGTTTGTTTTGTTGTTCCATTTAGAAGCTGCCGATATTCTTGCTGTGTCTAAATCCGTTAAAGAAAAAAATATATACAAAAAGTTTACTTAAGTATTATGTTCTTTATGAAATCAGAGTAAATTAAACATTTATGTCTCTTCATGCCAACACTTATAGTCAGGGCTGCACCGAAACAATTTTTAAATCCCTAAAGACTTTATGATCAGTCAAAAAAAAGTTTTTTCGTACTAAAACATCTCTGCTTTTACACGTCAACTAGGCAACCATAATTGTATTCCAAGCTGTGGCAGAGTATTATAAACAAGTAAGAGATCGTCAGAATGCAGATCTGGATGTTGAATTGTCTGTGAGTGGACGAAATCAGCCAATTAATTGGAGCTTCAATAAAAACACAGCATTTCTTACACGATCAGAAAAGGTAATCTAGTATCTGTTTATTTTTTGGGATAAATGTTTTATTTAGTTGTTCTGTAAAGCTGTTTCGAGATTGTTTATGAAAAATCACTACAAATAACTCAATTAAATTATAATACAGTATTTAGTTAATTTTTTTTTTAATACTGTGTTTTGATCTCAATAAATGATACAATAGTAAAGTTTTAAAGTCAACTTGCTTGCTCGCTGTCTGACGTTTGGTCAGTTAAGTTTAAGTAGGGTTTAGAAAAAACAATATAATTGTTTAACAGTTATACGGGATCTGTCTTTCACAGGTTCAACTCAAGCAAGAGTTTAATGTTACTGCTAAAGGAACTGGAGCTGGAGTTCTTAAAGTCAGTAATTATAGATCCTGAAAGGTGTTTTACTATTATCAGGGTTTTTTCTTTAGAAAAAAATACTGATAATGCTTCTGGTTTGTAGGTAATGACAATTTATTATGCTAAACCTATTGAAAAGAAAAGCGACTGCCAAAACTATGATCTTTCTGTTGAAATAATTCAAGAACAAGGTAACCTTGTTGTACCTCACTTTAAATGCTACATTTGGTTTTCTTTCTAAAATATTTAAAGTATACTTGGTATGATGTTTAACCGCTTTACATTTTCTCTTTCATTATCCTGACCAGGCAACTCTGAAATTTACGAGATTGTCATTGATGTTTTGTAAGTAGTATGACAAATAAAAGCATTAAATTATACCAAATTAAATCTTTAATCATATCAACACAGTAAGTCAAACAAGAGTTTGATGACATATCTTATGGCCTTTTAGATTTAAGGATCAGAACCGGGACGCCACAATGACTATTTTGGATATAGGCCTGCTGACAGGATATGTGGTGGATGGGAATGACCTTAATGATGTAAGTAGACATATGGCAAATATTATCAGATCATTCTAGTCTTAAAAAATTAATTCTGTACAATAATCATGAGCAATTTGTTTTTTTTAACATAGCTTGTCAGTGGTAAGGACAAATACATACAGAAGTTTGAGATCGATAAGCAGCTCTCTGAACGAGGCTCCCTGATCTTATATTTATTTAAGGTATTTTAATATAATATTTTTTTGACATTGTTGAATTAATTAATTGTCAAAACAGATTTTAATTTAAAGCTAATTGCCTTTGACAGGTATCACACACTTTGCCAGACAGGATTGCTTTTAGAGTAAAAAAGATAAATGATGTCACTTGGCTTCAACCTGCTGTTGTCCGAGTGTACGAATACTACTCTCCAGGTAAAGAGTGTGTAAACAAACACACCTACTCACACACATGTACACTTGCAAAAATATGCACACAAAGAAATTATAGTTTGGCTGATTCAAATCGCATTATATATCAGTCGAGTCAATATCACAACCCCCCAAAAAATTATTATGATATAAAAAAAAGGTCCCGGTAAATTGTATTTAAAAATTCAGTGGACGGTGTGAAAACTTTCTTGTCTTTTTTTCTTCTTTTTTTAGAGAAACAGTGTGTGAAATTTTACCATCCTGAAAAAGAAGACGGTGCTCTGAACAGACTGTGTATTGATCAAAAGGATCTGTGCCAATGTGCTGAAGGTACACATTTTTACTAAAATTATCAGTTAATATGAAAGTACATATTAACTAAAAAGCACAAACAATAAAAGCTAACAAAACCAGATAATTTTAATATGTTAAAATCTATCTCTATTTCCTGACTTAGAAAACTGCAGCATTCAGAAAAAAAAGAATATCATTGAAATTGAAAGAGACAAAAAAGCTTGTGATGGCGCCATGGATTATGGTAAACTACCTGGCTGACCCCAAAAATACACAAACCTTTAGCATTTCCCAGTCACTATTGTCATGTCCCACTTTAATATTTAATTAATTAAATCTCTGTAATATGTATAATAGCGAAAATAATGATAATACTGTAATATATGATAATTTTGTTGTGATTCATGTTTTGCAGTGTATAAAGTCAAATTTCTGAATGTGGAGCGCATACAAAACACTGATTATTATGAACTAATAATTGAAGAGGTTCTGAAAGAAGGTAGGTCCTAGATATTTTTTTACATTTAGATATAGTATCTGTATGAAAGGAGATCTGGTTTCCAGACTTTTTAGAAGTGCTGAATTCATTTATTGCATGTGTGTGTTGTAGGTGTAACTATCCACTAGAAATTTATTGTTATTAATTTATTTTTGTACACATGATAAGGATGCAGATTATTTGAATCTTGAACCTATAAAATTGTCAATACTGTCATTTTACTCCCCCACCGCATGTTACATATAGTGTTGGGAAAATTACAATTAAAAAATTATTTACTAGTTACTTTTCACACAGGGGCGGCGCAGTGGCGCAGTGGTTAGCACCGTCGCCTCACAACAAGAAGG
>JAOTQW010074940.1:0-12683 GCA_026260075.1 Sisor rabdophorus
CCCGTGACCCCGGATTCGGGAATAAGCGGGTAAAGAAGATGAAATGAAATGAAATCAACATAATGTACATGTTTTGGGACTGTGGGAGGTAACCAAAGTACCTGGAGTAAACCTACGTAAACATGGGAATAACATGTAAACTCAGAAAGACCCCTTGCTCGGAATCAAACCTGAGACCTTCTTTCTAGGGGCGACTGTGCTAACCATTATGCCACCGTACCACCAATAGAATAAATTATTTCGTTTTTATTACATTTTGACTTGCCATAAATAATTGATTTTTCTATTACTTAATAGATTTAAAGATCGACTCTTATCCATAGCAGACTTATTATCTTTGAAATACTACTGGTAGCATAAAAACATCAATAGAGGTGCAATTTATTTTGCATTTTTCATAAAGATCACGAATGCAATGCAGATATCGCAAAGATGAGGTTTATGCCTCAAAACCGGCAACAATCAATCGGCTGACAGAGAAAATTTAAGAACAAGGTTTGCAAAATAATCCTGCCTCGACTAAACACATGTCCCTGCTGATTATCCTTACTCAGTATCTCCTGAGTATAATTCCGCTAATTTTACACCTACAGCACTATTGCTTATGCATGAAACAATATATAATTAGTCTGATCGTGTACTGTGTCTAACTATAGATTGAAGCTGTGGAGAATAATAATTAGCTTTAAAAAATATATATGCATGGTAGTCATCATTCGACGGGGCAGCAACGGCTTAAATTGTTAATCGGAAGACTATCAGGACCACCACCCCCAAGAAGGACGAGGAAGACCTGCGTTCACTACCATGTCTGGCTCAAGGGATGCTGCATCATGGCTGAGCCCTATTTACTAAGATATGGGATATAAAAAGAAAGAATTTCACTGTGCTGTAAAAAGTGAATGTGAATTTTTTTTTGTGTGTGTAAAAAGGGTACAGATGTGTTGTCACAGATTTTCACAGTTCAGTCTAAAGTATTGCATATGGTAGCAGTATGTAGCATATGATACCTATTAAAGGTGATTTCCTCCAGTATCCATTTCGCACCTCCACATAATCGTACAAGCAAAGATGACTTTGGTGGAGATCCAAGGAGGTGAAGTTGAGCATGATCTACAGTCAGTAGAAAACAATGGAGATGAAATGGGTTTAAAAAAGGAAAAGAAAGTCACTGTCAGGCGGTGCAGTGGCAAAGTGTTTAGCACAGTCGCCTCACGACACAAAGGTCCCAGGGTCGATTCCCAGGCAAGGGAAGAGTTTGCATGTTTCTTCTGGGTATTCTTGTTTTCTCCCACAGTCCAAAACCATGTACATTAGGTTGATTGGTAACTCTATAGTTGTGAGTGTGTGCTTGTTTGTCAGTGTGGGGGTCTGCGATGTCCTGGCAACCTGTCCATGGTGTCCCTGTGACCAAAGGGTCTTGGTCGGTTTCTTTGTAGGTTATGTTTCAAGTTCATTTTCATCCTCCAGGTTATGTCAGTTCTGTTTGTGTTTAGTTTTTATTTGTGTTTTTTTAAGCTGTTTGTTTGTTTATTTGTTTTGTTATACTATAATTAAAATATGCATTTGTTTCCAAACAAATTCCTCACCACTAGGAACCCCCACTGAACAGTGTACATGTAAAATCATGTGGACTGGTGAAGGTCCAGGGACACCATTTAGGAAGCAACCTAATATACATGTTTTGGGGCTGTGGGAGGAAAACGGACTACCTGGAGTAAACCCACGCAGGCACAGCAAGAACATGCAAACTCCGCTCCGAAAGAACCCTAACCACTATGCCACCATGCCACCCTGTTGCCTATTAATATATTGATAAACAGAATATCAGTAGTCCTCTGCATTCTGGTATAATATGTTCTACCTTTTCTCCAGGTGTAACAGAGATTCTCCAAACACAGTGTGTGTAAGCCTTGTATCCATTAGGGAATCCAGGAGATGAGAAATTTCCAGAGCCTTCCTGCAGATTCTCACCACACACTGCATACAAAACATACAGTGTGTCATCTTAGTGTATCCTAAAAAAAAGCTAAATAGATTGGAAAGATTTACGCAAGCCTTTTGAAGCCTAAAGCGTAGGCTACACCGGAAGGGCCACGTGTGGTGAAGGGGACCAGACAATTTTTTACTTTACTGGAACAAAAAAAACATAACAAATAACATAGGCAGGTGATTGGATAGATGTGACATTTGGGTCTATTGTCCAATTCAAAATAAATTCATTTGGTCCACTTGGAAGAAACACGAATCATTTGTTCCCTGAGGAATAAAGACTCACTTACTAGGACACTTGTACAGTTTCCGTGCTTGAGAGATGTCTCCTTTGCTCAACCTCATCCTCTGACCAATGGGAGGTCTGATCCCATTTACATCATAGTGAGGTAGAATGGTATCAAAGACGATGCTTCTGTAATACACGTGTAAAGTTTGCGTCACATAGAAATACAGATTCATTCAACTGTATGGCATAGTAAATGTCATTGTTTTAATTATATTGCAATTATTATTCTTGCTAAAAGCAATAATTTAACCAATTTTTATTTCAAACCATTTGAAGCAGGACATTTCGGATTTCATTTATTCATTCATCTTCTATAACCGCTTATTCTCTGGCTCGGGGTGACAAGGGTACACCCTGGACAGGTCGCCAATCCACCGCAGCTTCATAAACAAATGCTTCTAATAAGAGTGGAAAAAACGGAAGCTCCAGCACACAGCTCTGAATCTGACTCCCTCAACCTTTGGAATAAACTGGAACACTGCATCCAAGACCTTCTTACATCAACATTAGTGTGTGATTCCACCAATACTGTTGAAGCTAAATAATGAAGTTCTTACAAGACGTTTTAACGGTGACTATAGTAGTGAGAGTGAGACTAACATAGGACGTTTGAAATAACCCATAAGAATGTGATGGTCAGTGGTCCGATTACTATCGCCAATATAGTGAACGAGAAGCTTGTCTGTGAATCTGCTTGTTTTGTCTCATCGTGTTTGCATAATAGAGAGAAGGTGATATGAGATTATCACACCTGGAGAAAGTGTTGGTGGAATAGTGCATGATGCTGTCGAAGTCATACGTTTCTCCTAATGAGTTCACCTCATCTGGCGCCATCTTTAAGAAATTATACTCCTGGCCTACACAAATTGGAGAGCAAAGGTTGGTTTGTGCACATTATATTTAGTTTAGTTTCATTTTATCGAAAAACCTGGATGTAAATTTATATTTAGATACCTAAAATTACATGATCTGAGTTAAGAAAAAGTTCACTTATTACTCATCTCTATAAAAAGATTATAATTCCAAGCGCTATAAATATTATCATTTTTATATTTTTATAAGGGGGAATTGGGAGTGGAAGACACCCTTATCCAAACAGCTTACATTTTTCTCTTTCATATAACTAAGCAATTGGAGTAAAAGGCATTTCTGGAGGGCCCAACAGTGGTGAATTGGTGATTCTGTCCACAGTCTAACACAGTCCACCACTTCACCAGTATGCTGCATCAGCTGAATTTTCAATCATTCATTTATCTTCTATACCCACTTATTCCCTAGCTCAGGGTTACGTGGGTCAGCTAGAGCCTATCCCAGCCCACATGGGGTGAATAGACAGGTCTCCAGTCCATCACAGGGCCACACATAAACGAACAACCACACACACACACTCACTCCTATTGGCAATTTAGAGTCACCAATTAACTGCACATGAGAAAACCGAAACAAGCATGTGGAGAACATGCAAACTCTGCAAACAAAGAGACCTTTTGTCCAGGAATGGAAACTGGAACCTTCTTGCTGTGAAATGACTGTGCTAACCACTATCCCACCGTGCCGCCTCCAGCTAAATCTAACAAATGTAATTAATTCAGTAATTAAAACATTTCCTATCACATTTTTTTGGTATTTAACAACATACTTTATAAACATGCCTAAAGCAACTGAATAATCCAAATATTAATTCATTTCAGGTCAAAGGGAGGTAATGAAAGGTCATGAATTAAATGATTTCTCAATTGGTTTTCACTCGATACACGAACCGCTTCAAACAATTCAGCCCGATTCCTGATTCCGGTGACCAAATGAAGAACCGGTTAAATTGAATGATTCGTCTGTAAATTGGACATCACTAGTGCAGTGTCACAGAGAGTGTGTCAGAGTGTTACCTGGCTGTATATTCTCCTTAATAATGCTGACATGCTTGTCCCTGTCAGGCCGTGTGTGTTCATGCCAAAAGCCAATTACATGACCCAGCTCGTGAACCACAATTCCAAATTTATCACAGTTCTTGCCAATAGAAATAGCCTGGGGTCCATCTCCTCTTCGACCCACATAAGAACAACATCTATGGAAAAAAATAATGTTGGGTTCTGAATTGCACATACAACTGCTGTCCCGAATCGGGAAGAAAGCTGGGTTCTAAGGGTACTTCAAAGGAAGATCACATAATAATAAGACGCTTTTTCAGACAGAAAAAGGTAGTATAGAAAAACAAAAAATTAAAAAACATCTTACCCACATGGCCGGTCTGTAAAGATGATGTAGCTTTCCTCAGCTGTTCGTTCTACAAAAGTTATGCAAACATGTTGCTCCCAGTGCCGCATGGCCTGTTTAAAGACGGCTCTCTGACTGCCTGACAGGAGAAAAATCCAGTTTTATTAAACATATACCCCTAAACAACCCTATATATTTTCTAACCCACCAATCTGGATGTGCTTCACACAAGCTACACATAAGAACTGTGAGTTTGAAAACTCTTTTAGACCTTCTACGTTTACTTCTGGAGTAAACCAGAAAAGACTTTCAGCACACTCTGAGTCACCAATCAACCTGATGTACATGTTTTGGTACTATGGGAGAAAACTGGAGAACCTAAGGTAAACCCACCAAAGCGTGGGAAATCTATGCAAAAAAAAAACCTTGCTTGAATTGAACCCGGAACGTTGTTGTTGAGAGGCAACAGTGCAACAAGGCAACAAGTGTGTCATGTTTGTTGGTGGGCGGCGAGTTGGTGTAGTAGTTCGCACGGTCGCCTCACAAAAAGAAGGACCCGGGATCTTTCTGTGCAGAGTGGGTTTTCTGCGTACGTTTTTTCCGGGCATTCAGGTTTTCTCACATAGTCCAAAAACATGTACAATAGGTGGATTGGTGATTCTAAATTGCCTCTAGGAGAGACTTGCAACCTGTCCAGGGTGTACCCCTGCCTCTTGTCCTATGTGCTCTGGGATAGGCTCCAGTAGAACACACATGCAATAATTTAAGGAAAATCTCACCTGTAAAATTGGCATTGATGATATAAGGAATGACACCATCAGGCCAAATTCTCTTAGTCTTCAGAGTAGCTGCCCTTTTCCTTCGAGAAATCTTGACACGGTTCCGAGGTGTGATGCTGTGCCAACTCCTGGCGGTTGCAGCATGTCTTCTTCCATTTCTTTCAGCTAAGAGACTCGAATGTAAAGTAAAGAGAAAAGAAAAGAAAGAACACAGAACATGGTCCAGTAAATACGAGTAAATGAAGGCTGCTTATTTACATATTTCCTGTATACACAGTGCAAAAAAGTATTTAGTCAGCCACCAATTATGCAAATTCTCTCACTTAAAAAAAAAAGATGAGTGAGTTGAGAAACCTCAACCACAACCTCAAACAGTCACATTCCAAACTCCACTATGACCAAGACCAGAGAGCTGTCAAAGGACACCGGAAACAAAATTGTAGACCCACACCAGGCTGCTAGACTGAACCTGCATCAGGTAAGCAGCTTGGTGTGAAGAAATCAACTGTGGGAGCAATTATTAGAAAATGGAAGACCACCGATAATCTTTCTCGATCTGGGGCTTTATGCAATATCTCACCACGTAGAGTAAAAATGATCACAAGAGCGGCAAGCGAAAATCTCAGAACCACATAGGGAGACCTAGTGAATGACCTGCAGAAAGATTGGACCAGAGAAACAAAGGCTATCATCAGTAACACACCATGCCGCCAGTGACTTGAATCCTGCAGTACCAGACGTGTCCACCTGCTTAAGCCAGTACATGTCCAGGCCCGTCTGAAGTATGCATTGAAGAGAGCATTTGGATGATCCAGAAAAGGATTTTGAAAATGTCATATGGTCAAATGAAACCAAAACTCTACAAAGAACACCACACCATGTGAAGGAAAGAATGAATGGGGTCATGTATTGTCAGATTTTAAGTGAAAACCTCCTTCCATTAGCAAGAGCATTTAAGATTAAATGTGACTGGGTATTTCAGCATGACAATGGTCCCAAACACACCGCCCAGGTAACAAAGAAGTGGCGTAGTAAGAAGCATTTAAAGGTCCTGGAGTGGCCTAGCCAGTCTCCAGATCTCAACCCCAAAACCTTTGGAGGGAGTTCAAAGTCCGTGTTGCCCAGTGACAGTCCCAAAACATCATTGCTCTAGAGGAGATCTGTGGGAAAACCTTGTGAAGACTTATAGAAACGTTTGACCTCTATGAATGCCTAATTTTTTAAGTGGAAGAATTTTAAAAGACAATTGGTGGCTGACTAAATACTTTTTTGTCCCACATACACACCTGTGAAGGTGTTATTTGAGTGAGTGGATTTGTGTGGAAACTGTTTCCCAGTCGAATCTCCCAGTCTGAAGAGAAGAAGGTCGTCCTTTTCCAGAGCAATGTCTCCCAAAAAAGCCACTGAAATACAAACACACCCACAGGTAAGTTTCAAAACAACTTTAAATAGTCATCAAGAACTTTGTAACCAATCAGCAGACACAATGGGGTTGGTACACTCAGTACACAGGGTATGTGGAAACACAAGGGTATTTATACACAACTAATGGAGGAAAACAATCAACTAAACAAAAAAAACTGAAGGCAATAAAATCAAACCAACCAATAACAAGACAGGAGTAAAACACATGGCAATATACATGAGCCTCACTTGATACAGACTTACATAACAAGCAAATAACCAAAGCGCATGAACTAATAAACAAAACAAAGTCTCGTGATTGCCCTCATGTGGTGAGGTGGGATAACCTCCCACAAATCACTGCCAGTCACAAAGATAGCAACACGTAATTTAATGGTGCAGTGGGACATTTTGAAAAATTATGACTGTGGCCTAATAGCACTTGGGGTCCAAAGCCCTCACAGTCTAGACCACTAGAGACGGCAATACTGCAATACATCATATGTCATATTGGTTATCACGGTCGCCTCATAACAAAAGGTCCCGGGGTTTAATTCCCTGGCATGGGGTCTTTCTGAATTTGCATGTTTTTCCCGCCCTTGCATGGGTTTTCTCAAGGTTCTACAGTTTCTTTCCACAGTCCAAAAACATGTACATTAGGTTGATTGGTGACTCTAAATTGGCAATAGGAGGGAGTGTGAGTGTGTTTGTTTGCCTATTGTGGCCCTGTGATGGACTGGCAACCTGTCTAGTCTGTACCCCCTGCCTCTTGCTCTATGTGTGGCGGGATAGGCTCCAGCAGACTCATGTGACCCGAGTTAGGGAATTAGCAGATAAATGAATGAACTACCAAACGGATCCCAATTTTTGTACATGTAATCAAACCAACACAATCAAATTCAAATCCACCGAAATGGATGAAATCTGGCAACCCTGGCTGATCAGGCTTTATGTGGAAGCAGGATGCGCAAAAACACTAAAATTAATGTGTTAGCAAATATGTACAAAAACCTGCGTCCTGTCCAGTGTGTACCACAGCCTCTCGCCCTATGTGCGCTGGGCTCCAGCAGACCTTGACCATGACCCTGAGTTCGGGAAATAAGCGGGTATAGAAGATAAATGAATGAATGAATGATAAATGAATGAATGAATGAATATGTACCAAAACCTATCCTAATCTTTTAATCAAACATTTTGATTGAATTTTTTTATTCTTATGACTTCCACAGTATCTATTATTACATTTGGTCCATTGTGAGTGTTTCATTTATTCATCTTCTAAACACACAACCACACGCATTCACATTCACTTCTATGGGCAATTTAAAATCACCAATCAACCTAATGCACATGTTTTTGGATTGTGGGAGGAAACCAGAGTACCCAGAGAAAACCCATGCAAATTCCACACAGAAAGACTCAGGAATCGAATCCACAACCTTCTTGCTGTGAGCCGGACATGCTTACCACTACACCACCGTGCCGCCCTGTGAAAAGACTTTTAACCAGCAAAACAAAAAATGGGTTTTGAACCAAATCATCTACGTGACCTTTAATGGCTTCGTGTAAAAATAACCCACAAGGACGAAATAAAAAAATGTCAAAGTAAATGCTTTTATTAGCCAGCTGATAACACAGCCTATTAGAAACAACCTTTGGTGAACTTCCAAACAAAGCAATCCATTTTACAAGACAGAAAGCAAATGTGGCTTCTTTCATCTCCTGAAATTGCTGAACCTGATTGGTGTTTTTAGCAGCTGCCACCTTCTTTTGTTCTATTTTTAGCTTTCTTCCCCCCATTCTTTCTCTCTCTCTCTCTCTTTCTGTACTTTTGGTTGTTAGCCTTTGTTGGTTTTAATTCTTCTTTGACTCCTTCCATATTCATCTCTATCTTTTTCTCCATCATTATTCAAACCCGTGTTTCTTTCAATCTCTTCTAAAAAATAAGAAAGATAAATTTCATATTAGTTTGTGCGATATATTATTTGTGATGCTTCATCACAATGCAAAGCAACTTCCCCAACGGCAGATTGACAAATTCATTCATTCATTCAATTATCTTCTATACTCGCTTATTCCCAAAGTCATGTTCACTCCTATGGGCAATTTAGAATCACCAATCATCCTAATGTACATGTGTGGGAGGAAACCGAAGTACCCGGAGGAAACCCACGCAAAGGCAGGGAGAACATGCAAAGTTCACACAGAAAGACCCCTTACCTAGGATTTGAACCCCGAACCTTCTGGTTGTAAGGCGACCATGCTAACCACTACGCTACCGTGCCGCCCAGATTGACAAATTAGTATTGGCAATGTTATTCATTTATTCATCTTCTATACAAGATATATTTTGGGAATCCGCTTAAGCCTATCGTAGCACCCTTGGAGCAAAAGGCAGGAGTAACAAAACTGGACAGGTCACCAGTCCATCACAGGGATACACTCACACACTCACTCATATGAGTTTAGAATTTAGAATAAATGTACATATTTTTAGACTGTGGGAGGAAACCGAAGTACCTGAGTCAACCCATCCCAGTGTGGGGATGGGTTGGGGATGCAAACTACACACAGAAAGACCCCTGGCCCAGGAATCCAGGACCTTATTTTAAGTTAGTACAAACAGGTTTATTTTGTTTGTTTATTTATTTATTTTATAATTAATATATAAAATTACAACTCAAATGTTACAAATATGTTTTTTTCACTTGCTGTAATCAGAAAAAAACAGAAGCTCGCACTGAAATAATGGCAACAACAATTCATAGACCATCACGCCCAGCGTCACACACGAGTACAGTAAGCGTCACACACAAGCTTTCTAAACAAAAGGCTGCGTACACAAACATAAATTGTTTTTACAAACAAGAAAAAACAAAGTATACAAATTTATTACACACACACACTGAATTAGTGTCTACAAAATCAGACCCAATAACATGAATGTCTCCATCCCCCTTTCTCTCTCACTCTCTCACACACACACACACACATCTTAGACTACAATCAGTCCATTACAAATCAGTCAGTACTCTCTTTTCCCTTTTCAGTCTTTCTATATCGCTCTTTCACACACACACGCATACACACACACACACACAGAGACAGACACAGACACACACACAATGTGTTTAATTAAAGTTTAAGACACTGAATTTTTAAATCCAGCTCTTAAGGGATTTGGAAAGAGTAACTTCAGCTGTAAAAGTCAGAAAAATAGTCTGTAGTTAAAAACTAACTACAATATATTGCCAATTATTTTGGACACCTGACCATTAGATCTGGGCGGCACAGTGTTATAGTGGTTAGCGCGGTTCCCCCTGTGCTTACGTGGGTTTTCTCTGGGTTCTCCGGGTTCCACCTACAGTCCAAAAACATGTACGTTAGGTTGATTGGTGACTCTTCGTCTATGTGTGGCGACCTGCCCAGGTTGTATCCCTGCCTCTCGCCCTATGTGCACTGGGATAGGCTCCAGCAGAGCCCTGTGACCCCGAGTTAGGGAATTAGCAGGTATAGAGGAAGAAGGAATAAATGAATGGCCATTCAAATGTTTTGCACAAAGCCCTGATCTAAACACATTTCTCACATCCAAGATATAAATTGTAGTGGAAATATTTAATATTATTATATTAAATATTTCCACTACAATTTATATCTTGAATGTGAGAAATGTGTTTAGATTAATAAATCCAGCTCTTAAGGGATTTGAAAAGAGTAACTTCAGCTGTGAAAGTCAGAAAAATAGTCTATAGATATATAGAAAGAGTAAATAGAGAGTAAATGAAATAAGATTCTCCCACGGTCCAAAAACATGTACATTAGGTTGATTGGTGATTAAAAATTTTCCCTAGGATTAGTTGTAAGCATGTTGGGTCAAGAACCTGATTAGACTATAACATAGGCTGTAAAATGATAGGGGAAAATGTTTTCAGCATGATTGATCCAGCAGCCTGACTGACTGACTACCAGCTAAAAACACACCTCATCTGGTCAACCTGCTAAACATCCTATTCTAGTTTTAGTCATTTACTATTTCCTTATTTAAAAAAATTCCCAATTTGCAAAAAGCTTTTTCTTTAGATTGTGGTGTGTGAGACGGTGTGGAGTTGTGTCCATTCAGCTACAATAGTATTAGCGAGAGAGGGTGAACGTGATCTGATTTTGCCAATGGTGTGGAAAGGGATCTTAATTAAATATTTTTTGTTAATCTTAGATTAACATTATCATTATCTATCAATTAATCATAAAAATATGATGTCATCAGTGAGTACATGTTTTTGGACTGTGGGAGAACTTTTTCTTTCTTTTTTATGTTCTCACTGGAGAGCCTTTTCTCTGTGTACTTCAGTTTCCTCCCACAGTCCAAAAACATAGGTTGATTGATCATTCTAAACTGCTTATAAAAGTATCCGTTTGTTTGTATGTGTGTGGTTGTTTATCGATGTGTGGCCCTATGATGGACTGGCAACCTGTCCTGGGTGTAACCCTGCCTCTTACGCTATGTGCGCTGGGATAGGCAGGTATAGAAGATAAATGATTGATTGAATAAATAAATGACTGTTTAATAGTGAAAGTTTATGATTCAACGTCTAAATTTAATAATGTTTATTTTAGATTATTAATATAATAAATATTATTATAAATTGTCTGATCAGTAATTGGATTTTAAAGATTTAACATTTTATTAAGGCGGGTTTAGTCAGGACACACTGATGGCTATGATTGGTAATTAAAATGTTAATTCAGGATTTCATCCTAATTGAAAAAATCATGTTCTCCCTAGGCCCTCCGATGGACTGGTGACCTGGCCTTTCGCCCTATGTGCGCTGGGATAGGCTCCAACAGACCTCCGTGACCCCAGATTCGGGAATAAGCAGGTAAAGAGGATGAATGAATGAATAAATGGCCTCCCTAGTGGGAATCAAACACTGATGTTGGTTAGCATTGTCGCCTCACAGCAAAACCAAGGTTCGTCTATTCATCTTCTCTACCCGCTTCTAATTCAGGGTCACAAGGAGCCTTTGCTGGAGCCTAACCTAGCACCTATAGGGTGAAAGTCAGGGGTACACCCTGAACAGGTCGCCAGTCCATTGCAGGGCCACACGAAGACAAAAAATCACACACGCTCATTTCTATAGGCAGTTTAGAATTACCACTTAATCAAATAGACATTTTCTTAGACTGTGGGAGGAAACCGGAGTACCTAGAGTAAACCCACGCAACTCCGGAGAGAAAGACTCTATTATAATTTATTATAATATTTTATTATCTTTTCTCGACCCAGATGGAAAAGAGCAGGATATTACTCTATCGTGAAACCAGATCTAACAGGCTTGTTAGTAAAAATAGATGTGAGTATCATCGCTATAAACTTCCTGAAGATCTGCTTTAAATAAGTAATTTATTTTGTGTGACGTGATGAATATTTGTGTTAAAATGCCTGCAGTAAAGCATCTGTCTAGCAATAAGTGCAGTGTGATGGCATGTGAAAATCATATTACTCACAAGTACAAATAGGTATGTGTGGGCATGTGTGTGTGCGTGTGTGTGTGTGTGTGAACTGATTGATCAGTAAGTGTTGATTGATTTTCTATATTTTTTCTGCCAGCAGGAAAATAATTGGATTATGAAAGTGCTACTTCTTATACAGTTTCCATAGTAACAATTAATTTTTAGGGGCTTTTGCAATGTGTGCTTTACATGATAGATGAACCGCATATAAAGCCTACATCATACATTTCCATTCTTACAGCAAATCTATCGCTTTTATATGACTGAAGGGTTAAGGGCCTTGCTCAGGGGGCCAGCACTGCTACATTGGTGGGGCTAAAGAACGAACTTTCAATCTTCCAATAAGCAGACCAATACCTTAACCACAGCGCTACCAACCCTCCTAATTATTTTTTTTAAATTAAAGGTATGCATAGGGCGCGGTGGCGTAGTGGTGAGGACGGTCGCCTCACAACAAGAAGGTCCTGGGTTCGAATCCTGGGCTTGGGGTCTTT
>JAOTQW010075013.1:0-12673 GCA_026260075.1 Sisor rabdophorus
TGTGCATTAGGTTGATTGGTGACTCTAAATTTCCCATAGGAGTGAATGTGAGTGCATGTGGTTGTTTGTGTGTGGCCCTGCAATGGACTGGCGACCTGTCCAGGGTGTACCCCCTGGCACTCACCCTATGTGCGCTGGGATAAGATCCAGCAGACCCCCTGTGACCCCAAGTTTGGGAATAAGCGGATAAAGAAGATGAATTAATGAATGAACATTGAACAGTTTAATCCCTTTTACTTGTATTTCTGAAGATCTCTCATTTTATAGTGTCATCTAACGCAAATGAACAAATAGGATAATTTTTATCTAAAATATTGGGTTTGCCATAAATGGGAATGATCAATTTGCCTAATACATGAAGCCAAATGTCTCTTAATATATGAGGCCATTTTATGGGAGAAAATTATTATTATGTTTTGTTTTTGGTTGAGGTTTTGGTTCTTACACAGACAGTAAGAACAAGAGCTGCTTACTCACCAACAGACCATAAAATATGGTAACTTTAAAAACAATTCTTCAGTTTTCAGGCTGCAAATTGTATTAATCCAAATATTTGGATGATATCATATGAAGTGATATCTATGAAAACATCAGCTATAATAGATGCAAATTATAGCTACATGCAAATTAGAGCTAAACTCTGCAGGATACTGGCCATCCAGGACTGTGTTTCGACAGAGGAGCTAAGTGCTCTTAAATAGGGGAATGGGTCTTAAAACAAGACTACTTAGGACTATTTAAAGTAAGGTGCTATCAGGATAAAGTGAGGATCGTGTTGGACCATGACAAAAGTTTATTTTAACTAGTTATGTTGTACTAGTCTCCCTTTTTATTTGATTAAAGTACTTACTAAAGTACTACTACATTTTCTCTCCTGTGTTTTTATGACTTTAAGATATTACTATTAACTTAATATGCTTTAATTTGGTACTTGATATAGTTATTCATTTATGACATATCTTCCCTAAATGTTTATTAAATACATTTCTAGATATTTTCTCCGATATCATATATTTGTGTAGCATAATAGCAGGATAATTGTTATCATGCTGACTACCAAGAAACAGAGGAGTAAATGCCATTTATTTTGGCATCAAGTCAGCTTCTGTTTTTGGTTAATTAGGGTAAAACATTTTTATTTTCTGTGTGGATTGGCAAACGGGGTTTGGAATCTTAGCTGTTACTATTTACTATGTTGTTAATTTGTTACTTTAAAACTAATTTCTGCCAGCAAATTCGTTTTGGTATGTGAGCAGCAGAAAAAGGAGACCAGTGACAGTCTATTTTAAAGTTAAGTGTGACAACTTAGAAATTGTTTTTAGAACAGGAAAGTACTGTTTTAACACTTCATTTACAACCTTTAAGTGATTTTAGATTTGTCCCTTCTGTGTTACCCTTAAAGGTAAGGTTATAAAGCTCCATACAGACCCAGCAAAGAAGAGTACTAAAGGTTTACAGAAACAGAATTTTACAAATAGTGCAAAAGATGAATATTTTAAGTTCTGAATTTTAAATTCAGAATAGCTATGTTTAGCAGAGGTGGGAATTAGTTACAAAATCAGTTAGCTGTTACAAAAGAAGAAAGATATTTGTTTTAATCCATTTACCGAATTCATTTATTCATCATAATAACATTTCAAGCCTAGGAAGCTTTAGATATGTCTAACTTTCTCGACAGCACTATTCTAGAATTTTTAACTACTAAAGAAAACTATTTTTAAGGTTTATAACATAGCTGTGAAAATGTTTAACCTATAATGTGTGTTGGAAGATTCCTGACATTGATGGCTGTTAATAAAGAATCTGTTTACTTTTTTTTTCTTGGATAGGGGCCTCTGGTGTTCAAACAGTGCAATAGCACTAAATCGATAAATTAATAGAATTTTGATTTCTATGATGTGACACACACATTTCCATGAATATTTTAATATGCGCTATTGTTCTGTTAATATGGTCACTCATGTTAATTTCTATGCTTTCACAATACCGGGAGTGTGGAACTTTTGGAATCAAGCACCACGTTGGTGTAATGGTTAGAACAGTCGCTTCACAGCAAAAAGGTCCTCAATTTGATTCCTGGGTCTTTCTGTGCGGAGTTTGCATGTTCTTCCCCTGCTTGCGTGGATTTATTCCAGGTACTCTGGTTTCCTCCCACAATCCAAAAACATGTACAATAGGTTGATTGGCGATTCTAATTTGCCATAGGTGTGAGTGTTTGTTATTGTTCGTCTATGTGTGGCCCGCATTGGACCGGCAATCTGTCCAGGGTGTACCCCTGCCTTTCGCCCTTTGTGCGCCGGGATAGGCTCCAGCAGACCCCCGTGACTCTGAGTTAGGGAATAAGCAGGTACATAAAATGAACGAATGAATGCACTCATGCGTACAATACATGCTATTATACAATTATATATACTAACAACTTCTTTTTGTGGATTTTGTCCAGTTTGTTGATTAGTGTTTGTATATGAAACTTGTCATCTGTTCTATTACAAAAAAAATGGTAAAATGGTTATACTAATCGCTTCCTTTCATATGGTTCGTAACATGTATGTTCAGCTAGGATGACTCCGAATTGAACACGGTAAATGATAATGGCAGTATGTTCATGCTTTGTAATTTATGTATTACCAATGTTAGTAATCAGACCCTCAACTGAAAATTTTAAGTGTGCCTATAGTTTAAAAATCACATTGTTCAGTTTGGACAGAAGGATTTTAGTGATTCCCTTATGGTCTTGTATGGCAATCCAGAAGCCTGCTGTTCTAACTTTTTAAGTTAAACAAGACCCAAGTAATTCTGAATAATATTTAATAGAGCAATAAAAACATTAGTGTAAACAGAGGCTTTAAACAGCTACATATGCAGCAGCTCTGGGCCTATAAACCAAAAAACCACACTGGCTTAGCTCTGTGTATGAATGTGTAGGATTTTATGTGGTGTGTGAGTGTACGTTCCTGTGTCTTTTTTTTGACAAAATTCCCTGAGTCATCAACTTGAGTGTCATTGCACCCCTCACTCTGTTTTAAAAAGGTCCATTAAGCGAGGGAGTCAGGTTTGGTTACCTTAGGAATGTTTGGGAGTCTCTCAAAGAACCACTCAAAGAGACTGCCATAAATTTCTGAATAATTCAGAGACAATGACCTCACGTTCCTTACCTGAGATGTTTTAGATTTAGAGAAATCGATATTCCAACATTCCTTGACCTTTAGTCTATATTGTTAAATAGCTACATACAATGCTGTTTAATGCTCTTAATGGACAAAACACTATCAACCTTAGGATATAACCCGGGTACCAAAGATTTCTGGTGCAAGGCTATGAACCAACCATGATGTCCGGGTGGGATAAAATGAAGCTGTTTTTAAGGCTGATTTTAAAGGACGTAATGCTAAGGCATAATTACATGGTTATTTGCAGTAGATCTTCATTTCTGTAAACAACAGAGAAATTCTAGTGCTGTTTGAAAATTTTAGGAGCTCTTTGTAAATTCTGTAAAAGTTAGTTAAAAGTAGAACTATTTATACATGCACACAATGAGCAATGCAGTATCCAGAATCGTTTTATAAGGTGAGATCACAAAATGTAGGTCACAAAAGCCAATCATTCAGGTTGTGAAAATATTTCATTGCCTTTGCCCTTAGGTTTAGCCCACAAATCTGCAACAACTGCATAATGCTATCATGTCAATTATACAAACGTGCTATGAGCAAGCTAACCACTACGCCACCCCGCCAGCCAGATGAACAACAAAGGTAAGCCAACTAACAAATAAGCAAAATAAAAATAAAGAGGGAGTGCAGTGCTTAAGGTGTTTGACTGCTAATTGGAGGACCCAACATCACCAAGTTGATCAAGGCCCTAAATTGCTCATTTGTTTTCATCTTCTATTCATTCATCTTCTATACCCGCTTATTCCCTGACTTGGGGTGATGGGTTTCTTCAGAAGCCGATCGCAGCAAACATAGGGTGAAGTCAGGGGTACACCCTGGACAGGTTGCCGGTCTATCGTAGGGCCACACATAGACAAACAACCACACACACTCACACTCACTCCTATGGGCAATATAGAATTATTAATCAACCTAATGTACATGTTTTTGGACTGTGGGAGGAAATCTGAGAACCAGGGCGGAAATCCCAGACCTGGGGTCTTTCTGTGCGGAGTTTGCATGTTACCCCACACTTGCATGGGTTTCCTCCGGGTAATCTGGTTTTCTCCCACAATCCAAAAATATGTGCATTAGGTTGATTGGTTATTCTAAATTGCCCATTGGAGTGAATGTGGGTGCGTATGGTTGTGTGTGTGTGTGGCCCTGCGATGGACTGGCGACCTCTCCAGGGTGTACCCATTGCCTTTCGCCCAATGAGTGCTGGGATAGGCTCCAGCCGACCCCTGTGACCCCGAGTTTGGGAATAACCAGGTATAGGAGATGAATGAATGAATGGTAACATTGCTTCTTTGGACTGTAGAGTTAATAAAAGTTCAAAACATTGGAAAGTTAAATGTTAACGATGTGGCTAATCCTGTATAATCGTAAATGTTGCATTAAGATGTAGTTTATGAAATGTTTGTCAATTACATTAAGATAACATCAGGCATCCTTACATATATATTGTAGTCATACCATACTCACATTTTCCCATCTTACTGTGCAGGAATTCCAAGCTGAAGGGTCATTTAATATGGATTTTCCTGGCCAGGGAATTGAAATTCCTCGAATTCCTAGAAAGTTACTAGAATTATATGAATGTGTATTAGAGCCTTCTTGCAGATGTTCATGAATAACAAAACAACTTAGCACCAGAGTTTATGTGCAACACTATGTACCAGTTTGCACTGCAAATTATAGGTCACCTCTCTCTTCTAGGTAGTGTTCATTTTATTAGTGATAGCTAGCGTAGACAGCTACTTTAGTCTGTCTGCTTAATCTGTCTCATACGGAAATAAGAATTGTATATACTAGCCAAGATTTTGCTGAACTTAGCAGAAAAGGAGATTTTAAATAGTAGTTGGTGAAAATTGGTGTCTTGGAGAGAAGTATTTAAGAAAGATTTTTACTAAAGAGTGTGACAGTCTTTAGCTATTCTTTAGATTTATAGATATAGCTATAGCCATAGTGGGTCAAATGCTAGCTCTGTATCACTAGCTGATTAATCCATCTGGAATGTGACTCACAATGCACTCTACTGCGTGTCTCAACAGTGAGCAGCAAAATTGAACTACCAAGTCCCCATACAAAACAAAAGAAAAAAGTGGGTTGTTTCACTTAATTAGAAATAAATATATGAAGTGCCTGAGGTTTTTTAAGTGGCCATATTTTATGAGTGAATTAATAATTCCTTATATTTGGACACCTTTGCCTTACCACAGCAGCGATTTTTCTGGATCTGCATGTGGTACCAATTTCTGTACCCCAGCCGCATTGGGGTCCAAGTAGATATACAGCCCATAGCTTATCTCAGCAGCAGTTACCCCCTCCTTCTCTCACGCTTGAGTTATTATTAGCTCCTTTATTCTTCTTGTAATTTTAGTTGCTTTTATTTTTAGTCTCTGGGTCATTGAAGTCATGTGTGGAACTGTGTGTGTGTGTGTGTGTGTGTGTGTGTGTGTGTGTGTGTGTGTGTGTGTAAGTGTGAGAGGGAATCACAGCTGCTAATCATCAGCCAACTCATGACACACTCCAGACCATCATTTTGTATCATCTTTTCATTTACTTGTTCAAGGGCTTGCTTTTCCTTAGAGAATAAGACATACCACCACAAAATGTACAAGAATTTTTCTTATTTTTTGGCAATAGCTGAAAAATGTGGGGTGTTCATTTTCCCACATTCCGAAGGACTAATCCTGGATATAAAGCCTGGCAAAATGAAAACGCAAACATAAATAATCTTTGAGTGGTAGATAGTTCTTTACCAAACTGGCTCATGACTGTTGTGCTTATTGCATTCTTACAGCATTTTCCAAACCATATCCTGCCCTTTCCAGATTAGGGTTAACCACACATCTTATGAACGCTGCCGTTGTTTTTTTTACCTGTTCAAGAAGCCAGAAAATAAAATTCCACAACAGAAAAAAAGGACATTTCCAAACTCTACCAAACACAATTTCTTTTCTTCTTACATTAGGTATATCACAAGAAATAACAGATGTATATATTTACTCATGTATAGGCCAGTTAAAGTTGAAACCTGAGCTGTGTTTCAATGCTATGGGAAAGATGACTGTATTCTTGAAGCACGTGTGAAATCGAACCAATTAAAAACGGGCAGATATAACACTTTAAATTGTTATTTTATAACGTAAAATGTGTTTCATGTAGGCAACAATACTTGTGTTTCTATGAGCTGTGCTAAGAATGGAGCATGGTGCCTGGTTGAAAAAGAGACCCAGGCGCTCAAACATTTCCTTGATTTGATAAGCAAAATGCAGCTAGCCTGGCAGAGCTCTCCCTGGAGAGCCGTTAAGAGATACATATGCTTTATACTTTCTCTTCTGAGAAGTTTTATAAGATGAGTGTTGACACACTTATCATATCAAGACTTTCTGGCACTGTCTACATATGTCAATGCGACTCAATGGAATATGACCAGCTTTTTATGTGCTTGGGTTTAACTAGAAAAGAATTCCAGGTCTATAAAGGAACAATCAGCAGATTTGTGGAGTGTTCACTCCTGAGTCCTTTGGCATTAAATTGGACTGGGTAAAGCATGTTAAACTTAAGTTGCCTTGTTTTGTTTTTTCTAGCTAATACTTAGATTTTTTTTTTTTTGCCAAATATGAAAGTATTTATCCACTTCATAATTTATTCATACATCTTAGACACCCACTTATTCCCTAATTTAGGGACTCTGGGGTCTGCTGGAGTTTAACTTAGCACACATTGGGTGAGAGGCAGGGACACACCCTGGACAGGTTGCCAGTCTATCACAGATGAACACATAGATGAACAAGCACAATGCCTCACTTATATATGCAATTAAAAGATTTCTGGACTTTTTCCCATTTCTGAAGCATGCTAGATCAAACCTGTAATAAGTGACCAATCAATATAGAAGTGATCAGTGGCAAGCAGTGCATTTTCTACCTGGACCTTTAGTGGGAACTTACATGACTGATACTTACATGACTGATGACCTCTTAATACCAACATTTTTACTTCTTAATACCACCACTATCATGCCATTAATACTATACTAAACACAAGTAAACCCATCATTACAGACAGAGAAATTTTAATTATTTTTTATTAAAGCACGAAACACTGTTAAAACTGTAAATCTCCACACTAGAACCTGTAGCACATACATAATCTGCACCAGTTTATAATCAATATTTATCTAATAACATCACAAAACCAAAAAATTATAAAATAAAGTCTGGAAGTCAGTGGTACTGTGTAGTGTGCTGAGACAAGTTGAATTTTTAAGTTTGTCAGAGACACCCCTCTATGGACTGCCACCTTATCGTGATGAAGGGGTTGAGTGCCCGAATGACCCTAGGAACTATGTTGCCCGGGCTACATACAGGTTCTAGGGGACGGGCCAGACCAAGTGCAGTCCAACTACCCCCTTAATGACTAGGAATAAACCAAGGTCTGTGTCATTGCCCGGTATGGCGCAACCGGGGCCCCATCCTGGAGCCAGGCCAGGGGTCGGGGCTCAAGTGCGAGCACCTGGTGGCTGGGTCTTACCCCAAGGGGTTCCGGAGCTTGTGTGGGAGGTTAAGAGATACTGACTAGATGTAGTTGGGCTCACCTCCATGCATAGTTTAGGGGCAGTTCCATGCACCACTACTCTGGTGTTGACTGTGGGCAGAGGCGGTGGGCCGGTGTGGGCATGCTCATAGCCCCCCAGATAAGTCGCCATGTATTGAAGTTTACCCCAGTAAACGAGAGGGTTGCTTCCTTTCAGGTTGGGGTCTCTCATTGTTGTTTGTACTTATAGGCTGAATGGCAGCACAGAGTACCCAACCTTTTTGGGGTCTCTGGGTGGGGTGCTGAAAAGTGCTCCGACTGGGGATCACAACGTTCTACTGGGAGACTTCAATGCCCACATGGGCAGCGACAGTGATATCTAGAGGGGCGTGATTATGAGAAACAGCCCCCCTGATCTGAACCAGAGTGGTGCTTTGTTGTTGGACTTCTGTGCTAGTCACAGTCTGTCCATAACAAACACTATGTTCAAGCATAAGGATGTCAACCAGAAAGGTCAGAAAGGTCTAACTCCCACCTTTGGAGGAGCTTCGGCCAGATCCCAAGGGAGGCTGGAGACATTGAGTCAGAGTAAACCATGTTTTCAGCCTCCATTATTGATGCGAGGCTCGGTGCTATGGCTGTAAGGTCTCTTGGGAAGTTTGCAGTTAAGTGTGAAGTGGCTGGGATGAAAATCAGCACTTCCAAGTATGAGGCCATGGTTCTCAATCAGAAAAGGATGGCTTGTCCCCTTTAGGTTCTTGACTCAAGCAATCTTGACTCAAGTGGAAGAGTTTAAGTATCTTGGGGTTTTGTTTACGAGAGAGGGGAAAATGGACCGGGAGATTGAAAGGCGGATCAATGCAGTTGCTGTCATAATGCAGTCAATTTATCAGCCAATCGTGGTGAAGAAGGAGCTAAGCTGCAAGGTGAAGCTCTCGATTTACCGATCAATCTACGTTCCAACTCTCACCTATGGCCATCAATTTTGGGTCATGACCGAAAGGATAAAATCCCTGATACAGGCGGCCGAAATGAGTTTCCTTTGTAGGGTGGCTGGGCGCTCCCTTAAAGAAATGGCGAGAACCTCGGTCACCCAGGAGGAGCTCAAACTAGAGCTGCTGCTCCTCCACATCGAGAGAGCCAGCTTAGTTGTTTTGGGCATCTGTTCAGAATGCCTCCCGGACGCCTCCCTGGGAAGGTGTTTTCGGCTGGCCTGGGAACGCCTTGGTATCCCCCTGGAGGAGCTGGAAGAAGTGTCTAGAGAAAGGGAAGTCTGGGCGTCCCTGCTTAGAATGCTGCCCCCGCGACCCAGTAACGGATAAGCGGAAAAAGATGGATGGATGGATGGATGGATGGATGGATGGATGTCCAAGACAATATTAATTAATTTCTTCTTCTCCGTCAGCCATTGTGGGCATAAAAATCATAATTCAACTCGGTAGCCAAATTAGTTAAATTATTTCAACCCTAATCAAAATCAGCTGAACCAATTAAAGATTTTTCCACTTACAGTATACTTGAAACATACAGGTAGGTGTGCTAAGGCAAGTTGGAGCCAAACTCTCTAGGGCTGAATTTGGACACCCCTGCCTCACATAATTTCAGTTACATAGGCCAGCTATACTGATTCTGAAGGCTTTGGACAAATTACATTAAAATGGCCGCACATAATAGCTAAAATCTGAATAGTCCAAAAATTAACAAAAAAGCAGAGAGAAAAGCTACAAAATAAAGAGAATAAGCGGTTGAGGATAAATTAAGACAACTTAATAAAACAGATTTAGTGTAAGTCAGCTTAACGGCAACAACCATCTCACTTACAACAGCAATCATCTTAGACAATAACTGAGAATGTGGGAAATGGTAATAAATGATTACCATTAAATGGTTTTGTAAGCATATGTGATAAGCATAAATAAATTCCAAAAAATAAACAGGATCATCTATATTTGGCATATATGTTAAAACATGTTAAAACAAAAATATTTATATATTCTGTTATAGTAACATATTTTCCCAAAGTGTCAAATACCAGAGAGTGCATTCAAAAAGTATTTGATATCCTAAAAAGTATAGCCCCACCTCTAGCTTTAGAAAAAAAGACAAGGCAAAACAAGTTTGTTAATATAGCACATTGCATACACAGAGGTAATTGCAATGGACATAAGAAAAAAAAAAGAAAAAAAAAATTAAAACAGTTAATGGCAGCATAGTGGCTTAGTGTTTAGCACTAACTTGCCTCACAGCAAAGAAGTCGGAGGTTTGATTTCTTTCTGTGGGGTCTTTATGAGTAGGGTTTGCATGTTCTTCCTGTGCTTGCATTGGTTTCCTTTGACAGTCCAAAAACATATACTTTTGGTTTACTGATCATTTCTAATGCACATAGTAGTGGGTGTGTGGGGTTCGATTCCTGGGCAAAAAAACTTGCCACAATCCAAAAACATATACTATAGGTTGATTGGTGAATCTAAATTGCCTATAGGAATGAATGTGAGTGTGTGTGGTTGTTCATCCATGTGTGGCCCTGCAATGGATTGACGACCTGTCCAGTGTGTACCCCTGCCTTTCGCCCTATGTGCGCTGGGATAGGCTTCAGCGGACCCGTGATCCCAAGTTAAGGAATAAGCGGAGGCATAAGAATGAATGAATGGTTAAATGAATGATTCCCTTTGGTAGCTGGTTTTGTGGACTATATAATTGCTAAAAGCAGATTTTACCTATTTACAGTAAGATTTAATTTTCCCTAATTCTGATCTGTTTATTGGATCTATACTTGCAAAGAAATAAAGTCAGCCTTTAAATGTAAAACACTATTAAAACACACCCCTCTTAAATGAGTACCCAATTTCACTTAAATTCCAGCTAAGTTCTATAATATTTACTTCAGTGATGTGCAAGAAAAAACTCCATGAGTTAGTAATAGGAAGAAACCTTAAGGGGAACCAGTTTAATACAGAACCCATCCTCATTTCGGTGATAAATATAATTGTGCAGTCACATTGAATCTGTAAGGAGTAAAAAGTTTTTGTTCCCTGCCACATACATGACTAGATACTTGTATCACATTTCATAAAAAGAAATAAGAAAAATGTTCCAAAATTAGGCTACTTCTGTAGAGGTCAAAAGTCACACTTAGAAGGTAGGCTGTTCTACAAGTTATTCACAAACTTCTTGGAAGATTCAAATAAAAGCTCTCGGTCATTATAATGCAGCCTTAATTTTACTGGAAACATTTTATTTCAGCCTTTTGAAGAGCTTTCGTGATCAAGCTAAAGGCACTTCGCAGACGTTTACCTCCGGAGAATAGTCAGGGAAGATATGAATCAGCTTTCCTTTATATTCCAAGAAAAATTTATCAGAGCTTAAACAAAGTATTAAATATTTATTCTGCCCATTATAGATTAGTGCAATAATGGTGCAAGGTCTCTGGTCTTTGGATGGCTTGAGTCCATAGTGCTAAATTTGCTCTGGCAATTTTTACAGGTGTGGAAAAAGTTGTCTTTGCTAAAGAGCTCAGTGATCAGGTCCAACATGAACAGCTTTCTCTTTCTGTTATTTCTACAAAAAAAGTAATGGGATAATTTATCGATACTAGAGGTTAGAATATTAATAATTTTGTTTAAAAAAACTAAATGATAGTTTTTCATGACAGTTAGCTGAATGAATATTTTTGTACAGTCCTAATAGATAAATGTATGAATTTAAATAGCTTAGATATCAATATATTATTGATTATAGGCTCAAGAATAAAAATGCCAACAACTGATAGAAAGTTCTTTCTTACTTCATTCTTCATTTTAATGTCAGGCAAGAGACTATAATTACAACATGCCCTAAAATGTAATGTGCTAATAAGCCTTTTTTAAATCTAGTTTGGCTAACTCTAGTGGAATAAACAGGGATGCTTCAGCCAGCCACTATTAAAGCAGTATTACATTCCATTAGCCCGCTTTGCTAAGTCCATATATTAATTGACTAAACTAACCATTTCATTTGAGACGCATGCTGATTATTTTAGCTATAACATACTATTAAACTGCTCATAAATACTGATTCTGGACTGCTAGTAGACCAGGACAGGGATGTGCAAGACAGTAAATGCGTTGCATACTATCTAGTTCATTTTTATTTTAATACGTAACATAAGTTATGTTAAGTATGCCTAAGCCATAGACATTCCCTCATTCACTTGAATTGTCTGAAATGTAAACATATCTCACTGTTTGGAACCAGCAGACTCACAGAGACAGAAAGTCCCTCAAGTTTTATGTATCTTCAGTGACTGAGAAGTTCTTTCATAGGCCATGTATATAAACAGGACAGGAGTCTCAGCAGGATAGGAAACCAGTTGCGGTTTGAAAAACCTAAATGATTCCAAAAAAGGAAACCATAGGAAAGAGCAGTGATGAAGATCTTCCATGCTAGAAAAATGGAAAGAGAAAGGACTTTAACATGCTGCAGTGCAAAACACAAACACACACACAAACCCTAGCCAATTCTAATACCCTATAATGACACAATGTAACAAGCCTCATGTTTAACAAATTTGGTCAGCATTCACCTGCCTCCTCAACAGTAGGAATGTGTGAGCTGCAAAACCCTCACTGGAATGGCGGAGTGGACAGATGGCCATCTCAACACAATAAATTATCACATATTTCTCACCATCGGGCATGTCGCTAACACGACCTGAATAACAATGGCAGGATTCTAAATGATACATCCTGAGTTAAAATATTCATCAAAATAATAATTTATTATTATTTTCTAACTCTGGGTAGGCTTGAGCCTATCCTGGCAAACATGGTGCATGAGGCAGGGGTACACCCTGGGCACTTAAGTTGCAAGGCCACAATTCAATCTTCTATACCCGCTTATTTCCGAACTCGGGGTCTCGGGGTCTGCTGGAGCCTATCCTAAAGCGCATAGGGCGAGAGGCAGGGGATACACCCTGGACAGGTCGCCAGTCCATCGCAGGG
>JAOTQW010075062.1:0-12666 GCA_026260075.1 Sisor rabdophorus
TCCCTGCTTAGAATGCTGCCCCCGTGACCCGGTCCCGGATAAGCGGAAGAAGATAAAGGTCAAATTTACAGTTAGCAATGGGGTATTAAGTAAAAAAGTAAGGGAAACTCAATGATAATTAAATAGATTTTTTTTGATTGATGTTGATGAAGGGCAGCACTGTAATTTAATGCTCAATAGAAGAAAACACAGAACATCCGAACACATGAGAATCTGTTGGAGTGTAACTAAAGTCAAATAAGGAGTTTAATGAAACTTAATACCACATGTTTACTTTGGGATTAAAAGAATTTAAACAGGAGGATGGATTAACTAATGGAGAATTATAATACTAAATGCAATAAACTAATAAATAATGACATCAATAACATATACATATGCTTTTTCAAAAATTTTCCCTTGTTATATTTATTAGGTATAAGAACATGTGTAACATAATATTTGAACTAATTACACAAGTCAAAGTTTTTTTATGTTTTTAACTCACTGATTAATCTTTTGTTGTAGCTGTACTCTTACAGCACTATTTCTCTTCAAATTACTTTTTAACCTTCTTGCTACTTTGTTCCTTCCCGGTTGTTTTAAATAGGATTAAACAATTTATTAATTAACTTTAGAATCCAGAGTGACTTCCAGAAATTGTAGTTTGTAGTGAAACATCTGCTGACCTGAACCAAGCTGCCACTGCTGAGCCCCGAGCAGGGCCATTAACCCTCAACTGCTTAGTTTAACCTTCCTAGTAAGACAATTACAAGCCAATGATTCCTCTTCAACAGTAAATATATTTATGAAAAAAATAGTAATGAGATTAAAAATCTGTTAAAAATTTTTCATTTAAGCCATAAAATGGCAGTTACACTAGACATTGGAGATGGATGCATGAGGTACCATATGGATGAAACCCTTAGTAAATCTAGACCAAAGCTTATAGAAGATTACACGCTGCTTTTAATGAGTTAAATTATTGAGTTTGTCGGCAGCTTGCGGTAGCACCGTAACTTAAACTGCACTTGTGCAGGTTCTTACAATTCGACCCATGAAACAAAACAAAAAATAATCAACAGAAATTTTCTCTAGTTTCGTTGTGCATCCCACTAAAAACAAACAGTGTGTATTAGTCTAAACCGTTTGCTGTTTTTTCAGACAGGGACACTTGCAGATTGTAATCCAGCTCATGCGTTATGGTGCTGATCCATCTCTTGTGGATGGTGAGGGATACGGTGGCCTACACCTCGCTGTGCTTTTTCAGCACATGCCTATAGCAGCATACCTGATGGCCATGGGTCAGGTAAGACAGGATTATAATAAAACTCTCAGCCAACACAAACATAGTCTCATACAACATTACATGCCTTAAGTAGTAGAGATCAATTGCTTATAATTCTGATGTTCTTTACAGTATTTGGCACTACATCATGGGAAGAGCTAACATTAGGCACTTCATCATGGAATGTGCTAGCTCTGTTATTTTGTGTCAAGCTGTTGTTCAGAAGATTCTCCCGCTACTGAAAGCCATGTGCAATCTTGGATTTAAAAAAAATGATTTATTTGTCACTTTACGAATATGCAGTAAAGACTTTCCCTGGCTTGGGGTCACAGGCATCTGCTGCAGTCTATCCCAGTCAACATAGGCCAAGAGGCATTGGTACACCCTGGACAGATTGCCAGTCCAATGCAGATATAATAATCATTTTGGTTATCCGTCAAGTCAATATCGGTGGAGCTGTAGTCATTGATAAGGTTTCATAATTAACCAACAATAAGTAAAATAAAACCCAGCTTGCATGTTTGCGTGTCTGCACAGCTTTTGCTTTTACATGACCATCATTAGACATGGTTTGTGTCTTTACAGGAAGTGGACACTCCTGATGCAAATGGACAGACCCCTCTAATGCTGGCCGCCCAAAAAATTATTGGGTAATGCTATTTGATGATTATTCATTATTATATGCTTTTGGATTTTTGTGTTTAATGTATTTTAATGTGTTTCGCTTGTGACAGACCAGAACCCACCAACTTCCTGCTGCGCTGTAATGCGTCAGTGAACGTGGTTGATAAGGTCAACAGGAACTCACCGCTGCACTGCGCTGTGCTAGCCGGCAACGTTGATGCTGCACACATCCTGCTGGAGGCCGGAGCCAGTCTGGAGCAGCAGAACACCAATGTGAGGGAAAACCAAAGTGCAGATTACAGTGGAATATTTATTATTTCATCTTCTATATCCGCTAATTTCCAAATCCGGGGTCACAGGCGTCTGCTGGAGCCTATCCCAGAGCACATAGGGCAAAAGGCAGAGGATACACCCTGGACAGGTCACCAGTCCATTGCAGGGCCACACACATTCACACTCACTCTTATGGGCAATATTTAGAATCACCAATCAACCTAATGCACATGTTTTTGGACTGTGGGAGAAAACTGGAGTACCCGGAGGAAACCTGCGCAAGCGTGGGGAGAACATGCAACTCCGCACAGAAAGACCCTGTGCCCGGGATTCGAACCTAGGAACCCATGCTTTTGTTGTGAGGCGACTGTGCTAACCACTGCGCCGCCCACAGTGGAATATTAACAATAAAATTTCCCAGCTAATATAATCATAATAAGAACTGTTTCGGAATGCACAAATTTCTGTTGCAGCAATCAACTTGTTCTTAGATACAAGATGGTCAGATTTCATTTTTCCTTCACTAATACTGCGAGACTCAAACCCTGTTACAACATGACACGACATGTTCCCATGCACAAAACCTCTAATCTCCATAAAGACGAGCTATATTCTGTAGGTTTTGGAGTAATAGAACTCTTATGTCCTGTACAGCAGTGGTTCCTAATATTTTAGATCCCCTCTTCACATTTATGATATTATGGCTCTCGGTATTTTCTGCATGTCGTATTTCCCGTATTGCTGCCCTGCGACCCAAATTGGTGGTCTTCAGCTGTATTCCTGGGTCCAGTATTCTCATATCCTTACCGTGAATTAGTTGTGAATTAGTGAAATTTGCTCATTTTTGAGTTCGTTGAATCGAACCACAGCCAAACCCCAAACCTCCTCAACTCAACATTAGTGTCTGAACTTTTTAGAGTGAATCAAGTTGTGACTGTCAAGGGTACACATACTTTTGAACAGATTGGTCAGCTTTACCCTGTTTCTGACAATCATGTGTTTGTGTTTATAGGGTCATACAGCAATAGACTTGGCCCACCAAGTGAACAGTCCTCTCCTGATTCATATCCTGAATGCAGTAAAAAACGATCGCAACAAATCAAACACACGTTGCCTGAGATTTCTCAACAATTACCAGGTATAAACAGAATCGCCCACCACACACACACACGAGAGTTTGTATGTATGTATGTATGTATGTATGTATGTATGTATGTATGTATGTGTATGTATATATAATGCATTAAAGTATAACTTGACTATTTTCGAACAAACCTTCAAATCATAACTTAAAATGCATTTAAAACATTTTATTGTTGTAAACAACTAAAAATGGTCATTAGGTAAACTGCAAGCATTTGCAGGTTATATTTGCTAAAATCAAAACCTCTTTCAATCAAAAATACCTTAACAGGCCAAACAACATTTATATTACATACATACATACATACATACATACATACATACAAACAAACACGGTGCACCAGTTGTGCAAGTTCTCCCACTTAAAAAGATAAAAGAGGCCTGTAAATTTTATCTTGGGTATACCTATGAGAAAAAAAAATTCAGAAAATTACATTGTCTGATTTCTAAAGTATTTATTTGCATATTACCATGTAAAATAAGTATTTGGTCAATAACAAAAGTTCATATAACTTTGTTATATACCCTTTGTTGGCAATAACAGGTCAACCGTTTTTTGTAAGCATCACAAGGTTTTCACACACTGTTTCTGGTATTTTGGCCCATTCCTTCATGCAGATCTCCTCTGGGGCAGTGATGTTTTGGGTCTGTTGCTGGGCAACACAGATTTCCAACTCCCTCCAAAGATTTTCTATAGTGTTGAGATCTGGAGACTGGCTAGGCCACTTCAGGACCTTGAAATGCTTCTTACAAAGCCACTTATTCAATACCCGGGCAGTGTGTTTGGGTTCATTGTCATTTTGAAAGACCCAGCTACGTTTCATCTACAATGCTTTTGCTGATGGAAAGAGGTTTTCACTCAAAACGAAACATGGCCCCATTAATTCTTTACTTCACATGGATCAGTTGTCTTGGTCCCTTTGCAGAAAAACAGTTCAAAAGCATGTTTCCACTTCTATGCTTCACAGTAGGTATAGTGTTCTTTGGAGGCAACCAAGCAATTTTATTTCTTACATTTACAGCATTTGACAGATGCCCTTATCCAGAGCGACTTACAACTGAGCAATTGAAGGTTAAGGGCCTTGCTCAGGAGCCATTTACAGCATTTGGCAAGTGCCCTTTTCCAAAGCATTTTACTACTAAGCATTTGGGGGTTAAAGGCCTTGCTTGGTGCTTGGTGGTGCTGGGAATCGAACCCTGGTCTTTTTGGTATCAGTCCAACACCCCCTCTATACCCCGACAAAGAGTTTTTATAAAAAGGTTATTTTTCGGTTTCATCTGACCAAATGACATTCTCCCAATCCTGGGCCTGGACATGTACTTGCTTAAACAGGGGAACACGTTTGGCACTGTTTTGAGTCCCTAGTGTGTTGGTAGTCTTTGTTACTTTGGTCCCAGCTGTAGGTTATTTACTAGGTCCTCTGTGTGGTTCTGGGATTTTTGCTTACCGATCCCACATGGGGCCCCAGATCGAGGGAGATTATCAGTTGTCTTGTATGTCTTTCATTTCCTAATAATTGCTTCTACAGTTAATTTCTTTACACTCAGCTTGTTTGTAGGTGACCAAATACTTATTTTCCACCAGAATTTCCACAACACTTTTTTGTGGTGTGGGTGTGTGTGGGTGTGTGTGTGTGTGTGTTTTTTTTCTCTCTCAGGCTGTCCTGCTGTGCGTCTTCAGTGTTTTCGTAATGTGGACTGTGGGAGCCATCTTGGATATGAGTTCAGAGTCCTGGCTGCTGAAAGGGGTTCTACTGGCATGTGTGCTCGCTATGATGAACCTCACCTGCAGGTACAAAAATAATGCAGAATTATAGTGTTTTGTGTGATATTAGCTGCATGACTCATGTTATTTAATTCTGTGTGTTTTTTGTGTGCGTGCGTGTGTGTGTTCGGTATTCAGGCGGGTAGCAAATGCCAAAGTTCAGAGTCTGATTCCATCTGCCACCCTAATCGCTTCCCTATTTTGGATGCTTGTCACCTGGTGCCTTTGGTTCCTCCCAGATATCCTTTATACACACACAGCCACACGTGTATTTAATCTTTTTATTGTTACAGTGTAATTGTTTAAAACATTTATCCTCATTTTGAAAATATACATTCCAGCTTTAAGTCTTTGAGGTGTTCTCTAGCTGAGTTTGTGCTGGTAATCTGCCCTCTAAGTCCAGACAGTTTAAGACGTCTCTATGATGCAGTCTGTTTGCTTTCTGCCTCTGTTGTGGTCAAAGATCAAGACTGCTATGTTGTTTGCCTAGTGTAATAGCTCTGTTTTGTGTGTGTACATGTATATGTATGTATGTATATATGTGTATATATGTGTATATATATATATATATATATATATATATATGCGCACCATAGCTTTGCTACAAAAGGTTACACACTGCATGACTTGATCTGGGAGATCAGAGTTCTCAGGCTTGACTAGAAATCAGCAGGAAGTCTATGTGCTGATTTGCAGTTAAACAGCGGAAAAAAATTTTATGAAAATTTTTTAAAAGGTGTTGCGTTTTCCGCGCTTGTGTGGGTTTACTCAGGGTGTACCCTTGCCTCTCAGACTATGTGTGCTGGGATAGGATCAGCAGACCCCCGTGACCCTGAGTTAAGGAATAAGCGGGTATAAAAGATGAATGCATAAATGTCTCGTTTCGCTCTTACCTTACGTAAGCCAAGATTTCTGGCTTCAACTCAAATTGCTATGTTTTAAAGAGGAGGTATGACTTGGATAGGATCTGCAAAGAAGAGTGGGACAAAAATCCCACTGGTGGGCTACTACAAAAAACATCTGAACTCTGAGGTCGACAACAAGGGCTTCTCCTCCAAGCACCACTTGTTTGTGAAGGAGTCAAATATTTATTTCACGAACAATTACAAATCAATTTATATTTTTGTTGAAATGTGGTTTTCTGGTTACTTTTTTGTTTCCCCACTGGTACTGACAAAAATTATACTCCATCAGTAGACAAACATACAAAATCATCAGGGTATTAAAAGCCCCCCCTCACTATATATAAAAGAAATATACTGCATATATGTGTGTATGGAGACTTAACCTGGAAGGTCACAAGGTCACAGTTCGGCAGTGCCGATGATGTTTCCCTTGACCGTTTTGGCTCTGCTGTATTATTACCTGCGCACCTGCAGGACAGATCCCGGGATTGTCCGGGTGACTGAGGAGGAGAAAAAGAAAGTGGGCATCAAGTATTTTTTTCTTGTATTGCAACTGTAAAAAGCTTTACATTAAAAGTAAGTTTTGGCTGTGACTTTGTGTTCTCTCCAGAACATTGTAGTCCTTGCAGAAGCAGGTTTACTCGACCCCAGAATCTTTTGCACTTCGTGTATGGTAAGTGATTATTGTATAAGTCTTCTATTAATTGTTGGCTGTCAAAACATGACTACCACGTCGAGGGTACTGTATTTTTAAACCCCTCACTGGATTAGAATAAATATCTGTAAAATGTTAAATGTGTACAAGTTTAATTTGAAATTATTTTGGCCAAATTTAATGGGCTGTATGCACAACTGCAGTGGCAAATGTCCGCCAAAGCCAGAAGTCAGGATATCAGTTTTCAGGTTTAATTCATGTTTCATTTGCTTGTTGGAGTAGGGGACCAGGCAGCAGCACTGGATTTTAATTTAGTCAGATCTAGTAAACAGTGACATTCTGCAGAGAGTAAACCAGGTACTGACATTCCAACTTCTGGTCACAGTGGAAATAACTGCTGTTGTGCACGGAGCTCAAAATGATTTCACTTGAAGAGTGCTCCATGTTGAATTTTGTCACATTAAGTTTGTCAGCAGTGTGAATTTAAGTGTGATGATGTTTAATCTTGATGATAATTGAGTAAAATTTAACTAAAAAATTTTGTTTCACTGCATCACTGCTCTCTTTCCACTTTCTTTTGGAATATGATGATGAGTCGTCTATCCTGCGTGATCATGGGAAAGTGAAGTGTCTGAATCGAATGTGTAATAGATGATCTGGGAACTTTACACGCACTGATTTACACATTCTAAAGATTCAGTCTTATTAAACTCCCTGAAATAGCTTACTATATAGTGTATTTGTGGTGTGTGGGTTTACATGATATCCTGCATCCATACGTCTATTTTAGACTAAATTATAACCAGATGATTTAGAGAAACTTATAAATCAGCGACATTTCTACCTGGATCGCAGGTGGTTAGGTGTTATACAATGCAGAGCACAGGGTGGTTCAAGAAGCTCAATTAATTTCTCTGATTTTAACAGTGTAAATACAAAAACTCTGGCATGTTGTGTATTTACAGATGAGGAAGCCAATGCGAGCTCATCACTGCTTTTCCTGTAACTCCTGCATCGCTAAGCAGGACCATCACTCTCTCTGGATCAACGGCTGTATAGGTTATAACCTGCCCTTTGTCCATTTTATACAACCATAAACCTTCTCACTCAATTACCTGTCTATCTCTCTCTTTCTTCACCCCCAGGTGCCAGGAATCATCACTATTTTGTTCTTTTTCTTATGATGCTAAACCTCATGTGCGTCTGGATGCTGTATAGCTGCGTGATGTGTAAGTGTGTAAAGTCGCACTGATCATAAATGCTGTTTACTAAACATTGAAATGGCTGAACCTCTGTGTGTCTGTGTCTGTGTCTGACTGACTGACTGACTGACTGACTGTCTGTCTGTGTGTGTGCCCGTGCGTGTGTTTCCACGCAGACTGGTCACAGAGGTGTGTAAGCAGGACTCCAGCTGGACTTTGGGACACAATCACCAACTTGATCACCTGCTCACCCTGGATCACTTACATCTGCATTATCACCCTATTACACACAGCCTGGGCTTCAGTCACACTCGCACAACAACTATATCAGGTACACACACACACGTTCTATCAAGTATTTTTGGAGAAATCAATGTTTACAAAACACCTTATTTATTTATTTGTTTCTTTTTTGGGGAAAACAGGTCACATTTCTTGGGCTGACCACTTCAGAAAGAGCGAGTTTGCTGCACGGACACCGAAAACTTCCTCATGCCTTCTCTCTCAGGCAAAATCCGTTCAAGTAATGATGCCAAAACCTTTTCACACCTTGTTTAGTGATGCCGAAATGATGGTTAATTGAACAGTGTTTGTGTTTTTTAGTAAGGTTTAAAAACAAAGAATTCAAAATTTTGTCATAAATGAAAATCAGATTTAAAAAATTGTCTTTCTTTTTCCTCTGCGTCTGTGTGTGCAGCCATGGCGTGCTGAAGAACCTGGTGAACTTCTTCCAGCTGCGCTGCTGCGGTTTGTTCAAGCCTCTGGTGTTGGATTGGACGCAGGAGCTTCCAATAGGTTTAAACCGAGATCATCAAATGTTTGGCAACCTGGATGCCGTCTGACATCAATGAGATCACAGAGCGAGTTTGTATTGTGATGAAGGCTAGTTCCATTCTTTTACACCGGCGCATTCTACAGAATCTGCCTTACTCTCTGATAGACTCGACCAAAAATTACGTCTGCTTCTCAGGCGTGTGCCCATACTTGACTGTACAGTTTGCAAATGCAGAAGTATTTACGCTCTTTGTACTTTCCTACATTTTCTTTTTCTGTTTTTTTAACGTTAGATAACCGATATTGAAGTAGCTCAAAGAATCAGTCGAGTTTACAATAATATTATAAAGTTCTATAAATAAGAAGCAATGATTGTTGTAGACGAATAGAACAGCTTTTGTCCATCAGATCCCAAAGGTCATTCAGTGAAGCAAATCAAAGTTTACCTGGTGTAGCCACCATTGTGCTTCTTCAAAGGACTGTAAGTACAGTAAGGACAAATACTCCCAACTTCTGTTCAACTGATTCCAAATACTTATGCAAGGCAGCAATTATCACAGAACCTTTTTTAACGCAATCACATGACAACCCGGATCTGTATAAGTTTAATCTCATGCTATGGATACCCAACCCACTTTATACTCTTACTTGCTTTCTCGTTGCTTCAACATTTAATACCCAAAAACTAAATTTCTCATCCATTTGAAACTCAACTAGTTGATTCCCATTACCACTCAAAGCCCATTCTAGTGAAAAAAAACCATGCCACCTAGTGGCACCCAAGGGCCAACCTAGTCAAAACCTTAACCACAGAAGCCCCACCTTTTTAGTTGCCAGTCTAGAGAATACCCCGCCCAGTTGAAGCCGACCAGTCCAGTCGACACACAACAGGTGAAGTTTTTCATCTAGTTGACACCCACTTAATAAACCCCTTCACCATTTACTGCCCCACCTAGTCAACACCTGCTAAGTTGCACCATGTAGTCAATAGTCCCCAGTCAGCAGCCCATCAATATAATGTCCACTTCCACAGTATCCTATGTGTTAGTAATTATTTGTATATACCGTATCTACATACATACTACTGCCAAAAGACCAAATAGTAGCATAAAACATATACATCAAATCTATTTTGCTCTGAATTCTTTTATAAAACACATTCTTTCTTTTTGTAAAATAAACTTTTACAATGTAGTGCATTTTTATTCTAAACTTTCAAACTTTTCTGAACATACGGCTGTCCTAAGTGAGCTATAAAGCCAGATGTTATGTTCTTTTTCCCTTGTTTTTATATGCTTGATCTACAACCAGGGACGTGCACACAAACAACTAAAGCCATCAATATCTGTGAAAATAAGCTCTAATGTTCAATTATTAGTAAAATTCCTATGCATTTTGTAGAATGTTGTGCTTGGGCTTTTTTATTTTTTAATTGATTAATTTCATCTGACTTCAACAGTTATAACACATAGGAAAACCTATGCAGGCATTTTAACCAGTGATTAAAAGCAAAATGACAAGTGTAGGTAATTGTCACAGGTTTATTTAAACACTCAGTTTAATAATTTACCCCTCTGCGCATGCACTCTTAACAAACTACACAAAAATACAAATCCCAGCACACATAGGGCGAAAGGCACCCTGGACAGGTCGTCAGTCTATCACTAGGCCACACATGAACAAACATCCACACCCAACCACTTCTATGGCCAATTTAGAGGCACCAATCAACCTAATTTACATGTTTTTGGACTGTGGGAGGAAACCTATGCAGGCATCGGGTAAACTTTACACAGAAAGACCCTTTTCCGGTAATTGAACCAAGGACCTTCTTGCTGTGAAGCGACTGTGCCACTATGCCACCGTGCTGCCCTATTACCAAATTACTTCAGTAAATATTTTGGGTAACTTTTACTTTTTTTAATGTATTTATAGATTTGATGTGAACTTTAACCTTTACTACATTTAGTATCATTCCTCTGGTACTGAAATATGGTAATAAATATTCGATTTTTAAAAAATAATTAGTTTCTATGATTTTTCCAGGTCTTGTGAAGAGAGACTGCTTTGCGAGATGCTGCTACAAATCTCCTGCTTAAGTGTAGACAGACAGCGAGGGAGAAAGTGAGATTAATGGGATTTATGGCTTGTATGTTTTCATAAACTTTGTGCGTGCATGTGCATATTCACGAGCTGCCTAGCCGCACATTCACACCTTAAACTGATTGGATTATATCTCTGTGTCATGTGACTGGAAATTTACTCTGATTACATTAAAGTACTGATTGAAATTCTTCCACGCCCACTTTCGACACGAGACTCCAGTCTGCTGAGTAAGAACTTACTGCTCCAAGAAGTGCAGAAGATTCTACACAAGCAGCTGAAGCATTTAAAGTTTTTAAGTTGAATGTAATTGGTTTAGTCTGAGTGAAGCCACACCCCCTAATTATCAAGGGTGCAACCTGTATCCTATTCTAACATTTAGTTTTGATTTCTTTTGACAAATTTATGCTTTAGTAGATATCCTAACTTGTCCCCTAACACCTTCTTTACATCTACAGCCCCCTAAAGACTTTTTTTTAATTTAAAACTAACCTGTGTGTATGTATCTGTGTGTAAGGTTTTTTTCTTATAGGAGAGAGCTCTTAAAAAAATTGTTGTCCTGGGGAGGAATTTTTTTTTTTTGGTGACAGCCAGTGACATACTACTGCTGTAGAACGCCTGGAGGTGTTAGAGGAGAGGGGGGGGGGTACTGTAACGGTTCCACCTTCCCACCAGCAGAGGTTGCTGTCATCATAGTACTGACATGCCTATTCTACTTTCAGTTCAGCCTACTAGGCTACTAATCAAGCAGCTAACAAAGCATGGTTGCAGTATTGTTTGCTCAGCAACTTACTAACCATTTCATGCCTGTTTATGGATTCATTGGATTTGTTTGCAACTTTTGCCTGGCCTACGACATTTACAGCATTTGGCTGACGCCCTTATCCAAAGCGACTTACTACTGAGCAATTTGGAGTTAAGGGCCTTGTTTAGGAGTGTAAACTGAACTGGATTCAAGTTAGCTTTTCAATCTTTGCTAATTGTTGGGAAAAAAATTATCTTGTGTACTCAAACTGCCACTTGCATCATCTGTTTCGACTCGAAAGCAGTATATTTTTGGATCTGGTTTAAAACGTGATTCAAGATTTGGGCACTGACAATTAGTGACTGTGTTTACATGGTGCAGTAAACATTAATTTATATTAAGTCAGTGTCAGTTGAGGTAGCTCAGTTCAATTTGTTGAGGAATCTTTTTTCTTGAGAGATTCTGATGATCTTCTCATCTGTTCTCACTATGCAGGGTCTTGAATTGAGTCTGAATTGGTGCACTTCCCAAACCAGGCAGTACTTTAGCTGCTGTCAATAGTCCCTCTGTAGAACATGGTCTTTTCTCAGCCTTCTTACAGAGAAAAGGCGCCACCAGGCTTTTTGCCTGATGGAGCCGGAGTTGAGTGACCAGCGACCTCATTCAACTTGTGTTAAATTAATGCCATAACATTGCTTATGTACAAATCTGTAAATGTGCATACACACAAAAGAAATCAGATTTATTAAACCCTCCATATGAAGAATATTCTCTTTGTACATTCCAATTTAAGTGAAAATGAGTGCACAAGCAACAAACTCCCTCAAATAACCTTATTCAAATATGTGATAAGTTCAATTTGGCAAAAGAAAATAGCAAAGGCAAGCAGAAAATGAGCTTTACAGAAAGTGAATTAGAGGTGCTATTATCAGAGGTAGAAACTAAGGGGGAAAGTTACTTTGAATGTTGTCCTCTGCAGTTAAATCATTAAACGAAAAAAAAACCCAGACAAAGCTAACTGTGCTGTTAGTAAAAATATAAAAATCATGGGTTGACCCAGGCCACCTTGCCACAATATTTGTTAGGCACATTTGTGCATTATTTGCACATTTATTGACCGGAAATGTTTTTTAAATGTATCAGGAGTGATGTGTGACAGGGGAATATCCGCTAGGATCAAGGGAAAGGTGTACAAGACCGTGGTGAGACC
>JAOTQW010075079.1:0-12661 GCA_026260075.1 Sisor rabdophorus
GGGTCACCAATCAACCTAATGCACATGTTTTTGGACTGTGGGAGGAAACCGGAGCCTGGGATTCGAACCCAGGACCTTCTTTTTGTGAGGCAACGGTGCTAACCACTGCGCCACCGCGCCGCCTTAAACCATATATATTTAATGTTAATATTACACCCCTTCTTTTGCGTATGTGTCACTGAGGGCACTGCTTGTTTGCTCGCCACACCCACACCTCCTGGCAATGCTCCCTGGATCTGAGGGACACTTTCTTTTTTTCCACACAGAGACTAATATTACAAAAGCAAACAACAGGTAAAGATCATATATTATGCTGCATACCCTCCCGCATGATACTGATATTTGTAGCGTGATGCTCATTTAAATCTCATCATTAAAATTTGCACTATTCATTTCAGGCTAATATTAAATCTGTACCTTTAGCCTGAATGTTAATGTCATTTTGAAGTCAATTTTTTCTTTCATTGATTATTTTTTTATTCCCATCTGATAGAGTTTCTATTGATATTAATCTGTAAGCATGTTAATATATAATAATAAAGGATAACAACAATAAGTGTGCAGCCCAGATGAATTTTGCTTTACCACTGGACCAAAATAAACAGGTTAATAAGACACATTAGAAGATTAAAATCACACATGCAAAGTCTTGCAAAGAAATATGTGACACTCCTATTTCTATAGCAAACTCATCTATATATCCTACACATTCATTAGTACATCATGAGATTAGTGTACAAGGAAAGCAAATTGCAATATTGTCTAACAAATCTCCCTTGTCCTTCAACTTTATATACATGATAGATAAAAAAATTTTGCTTACCTCTTTTTCACAGGCTGGGTGCGGTTGTGTGTGTGTATGTTCAGGAGTGATTCTTCAGCAACATCACTAACGTCAGTGTGAAGCAGGAGGACCAAAAGCAGTTTCTGTTTCAGTTCAAGCCTCAAGCTTTTTTTGTTTTTTCTTAACCACATTTATTAAAACTAATACATTATTTTTCGTCTTTCTTTTTTAAAAGTTCTAAAGTACTGAATTTTAATGTCTGCTATAGAATAAGAGCAACAGGGTTTCTCAGAAATCACATGGTTTCCCACTCTACTTTGGCAAAGATAATCCTATAAAGCACAGACTGATCAATATATATAAATATTATATAAAATTGAGCAATAACTTTTTTTCTTTCATTTACTTTATTTTTTACACCCATACTTATTCTTATTAAAAATAACCAAATGCAACCTTCTTTCACCAAAACAAATTCCGTGTAAGTGTAAATTGTATTTGGCAAAAAAGCTCTTTCTGATTCTGATACTGATATCATTTCATGAAATTTACAAGAAAGGAAAAAATAAAATAATAATAATTAGATCATGTCTACATGACACAACAACAAACTGTACTTCTATACTCAGTCTTAAAGTGTATCATTTGTCTTAATAAATCTGGTTGTTTTAAAAGCTTAAAGTGATTAGGTCAGGATGAATCATCAGTAAATTGCACAGCTCTTCACTAGTTAGAAATGGATTGTGGTGGCAGGGGTTTGGTGGTTTTATTCAGTGCTTTGCCAAATGGTTCATATAACAATATACATACAAGACTGATTGCTGCAACAATGTTTTAAAGAATAAAACACTTTATTATTAGTTATTCATGGCTCATCTGTGGTCTTTATAATCCATTAGCATATCAAGCCATAAAAGCCCATGGCTGTTGACAAAAGCTCAGGGGGATTTGTAATATTCAACATCAACATCTTTTCAAGTGTCCAAAAATGAGAACACAAATAGAAGGAAGTGTTTTTTTATTTTATTGGGATTACATAAATAGTTCATTTACACACCATCTTAAAAACTTTAGAAGCATCTGCTTGGATGGCTCCAGCAGACCCCAGTGACCTCGAGTTAATAAGCGGGTATGGAAGATAAATGAATGAGTTAATGATTAAACAATTGAGCAGTTCTCAGGGGCCTAGAAGTATAAGCTGGGCATGAGCTCTGGTAACTCTCAATTCCTTCTTTTTTTCACTTTTACAGGAGCATATTAGAAGAAAAATGCAACAAAAATAATAATAATAATAAACTGTAGCATATCTCTGGGGTTTATTTATTCATGCATCTTCTATATGTGCTTATTCCCTATTTTGGGGTCACTGGAGCCTATCCCAGCTCTCTGAATGGCAAAAGGCAGGAGGGATACATTCTGGACAGGTTGCCAGGCCACACCCACACTCAACCTTAGTCAACCTATTCTAGATGTTTTGGACTGTGGGAGGAAACGAGAGTACCCAGAATAAATCTATGCAAGCACAAGGAGAACATGAAAACCCAAGTAAAGTAAAACATAGAAAACATGTTTATGATTACTTATAAGTCTCTTATCTATAAGCCTCTAGCCACGCTAGAGAATCCAGCATATAAAAATAACCACAAATATACTGGTTCAGTTATAATAGATGGGTAATAACACTGTTATAACACTGATTTAAGCACGTAAGAGGTTAAAACACTGTTATTATCTTCTTTTTTACAGGCACTTTGCAGAAGAAAGCTGCCGTAGACTCAGCATTCAGTGAATCCCTGTTTTCAGTCAGAGTCTTTCTGATGCAGCGAATGTCTGCTTTTGAAAGGTTAGCCTTCAAGTCCAGGAGTGCAATGATTTGACTTTCACTGTTTGCACAAAAAACATGAAAAATGTAAGTAATGTTAATCATCTTTTTAATTAACCATCACAATGTCTCATTTTTATTTTAATTTTATTTTTGATGCAAAATGTATGTTTTTTAATCATTTTATTTTCTCTAAATAGGACTACTAACACTAATTAATTATTTTTTACACACTTATTTGCATTTTTGCTGTTTTTTTTAAACTTTCGGTGTTAAATGCTTAGTAACGGACTTTTGTTATATTTATTTTGAAAAGATGGTTAGTGAGTGGATATCAAATTAATTTCAGATAATTTAACTATTATAAGCAGTAATTTTTGTAGCTTGATATTTAGCAGTTTACCATGTGTCAATTGTCATTATTAATTTGAGTCTTTGTACACTTCAATTGGATGATAGGATATAAAAAACATTTATGTAAAGAAAAAAAATGCACACATTAGCAGTTTATGTATGAATAAGGAGATGTAATACCACACCCCACCTCACTGAACACACACACTATTCATGCTATAAAAATCTGTACACTAAAACATGTGTGTACTTTTACCTCTACAACATTTTGTTGACGAAAAAATCTCACTCCTAGGTATGTCCGAGCTGTTATTGATTTTAATCTGAGTTAATTTTTCCTTTCAGACAAATTTTTATGACAAACTACAAATTGTTAATTTTAAATCTTAAACCTTTTACATAAGATTCTTTTTATTTATAAAGGCAATAACAGTTTTTGTCACTTGCTAAATTTCTTCTATCCTGTGTAAACAGACAAGATATAGCAATTTCATAACACGGTTACACCCACTCTTTCCTCTTAATTTAGTTAAGAAAAACATGTGGTTTATTTAAGCTTGTGTTCAGGAAACTGTCTGATTAATTGACTAAATACAGCAGTGTTAGTGAGGATCTGAAATCTGTGGTCTTTTTTGGATGTCAACTTTAATCTTTTTAGTCACTGTTTTAACCATGGCCATAAATGCACCAGAAGTTCCTAGTACTCAAATAAATTATGAGTACTTATTTTGAATGTGTTTGGGTATTATTTAAACTGTTATTCCTGGTATTAATATTTTTGTGGTCTGTATCTATTTTGACTGCATTACCCGAAACAAGCCAGCAAAACTTTTTTTCAAAAAACACCTGCCCTATATAATTATTTAAAATATTTTGGTTGTGCATGTCAGATACTAGCTTAAAAATTAGGTTCTGTTTCAAGCAAGTGTTAACAAAAATATAATATAAATTAATTATCAGCAAAAATGTTTATGCCTATTTAATGTAGATAATTGGTGATTCAATATTTAGTACATTAGTAATTCAATATTTATTCATAAGTAAAAAATAATGTACAACTAGCTATTTAGTGTTGCCAAAGAGAAAGCTACCACAGAGCACTGTATACACCCACCTAATGTCAGGGTAGGTTCTGACCAGTGTAACTATCTCAAGCTGAAGTACGCCTGGGTCCTGTAGCCTCAGCACTTCCGATAGTCTCGGTAAAATTCTGGAAAGCCAGTTCTCATTGGAGCCCTGTGGGAACAGAAAAATGGGTTGTCCATATAATCAAGGTTGTATTAGTCTTCGTTTTAAACAATTGTAAAATATATAGTGGCACAGTGGTGTAGTGGTTAGCATGGTTGCCTCACAGCAAGAAGGTCCTGGGTTCGATTCCCAGGCAAGGGGTCTTTCTGTGCAGAGTTTAAATGTTCTCTTTGTGCCTTCATGAGTTTACTCTGGGCACTCTGGTTTTCGCCCACAGTTCAAACACATGTACATTAGGTTGATTGGGGATTCTAAATTGCTAAATTTACCCAAGGTGTGTGTGCGGTTGTTTCTCTATAAAAAGCCCTGCGATGGACTGGAGACCTGGCCAGGGTGTACCCCTGCCTCTCAACATATGCATGCTGGGATAGGCTCCAGCAGATCCGATGACCCTAAATTAGAGAATAAGCAGGTATAGAAGATAAATTAATAAATAAAACTTTATGAAAAAAACTATATAATGTGTGTTTAGGGAGGTAGTACTTGTCTTTTGCTGTCTCTGAAATATTGTTTCACACCTCTCCCTGTGTCTCTTTTTACAAAGAGAATATTGAAGCTTCACCAAAAGACCCTTGCAAGCTTAACAAGATCTCACACTACCTGCAGATGCCCCTACTCCATCCTTTCTGTCTGCAAAAGACTTCTCTTCCTTATACGATGAAAAGATTAAGCAAATGTCCAACATTTTTACCATTTCCCACCCATGACTTGTCTTCTCTTTTAGTGTCACATTTTTCAAACTTAGAATCAGAAAAAGGTCAACATGTTATCCTATAATGCAAACCTTCTACATGTTCACTGGACGCAATCCCTTAAAACATGCTCCAGACCATCTTTCCTAAACTTTTGCCTTTCATAAGTTCAATCGCCAATGGCTCCTTATCTTCTGGTCAGGTGCTAACATCTTGCTGAGCATCAGCAACTACAGACCGGTATCACTTTTCTCTTTTCTTTATAAATTACTTGAATGTAATGTATGTAATCTACTGTCTCTCTTAATCACACAGAAAAACCTTTAAGACCCCAACTAGTCTGGCTTCAAAGCTGCTCACTCCACAGAGACTGCCCTCTTGACAAAAGCTGCATGCTGCCAGATCATTCAAACTGTCATCTGTCTTCAACCTTCTGGAACTTTCAGCTGCATTTGAGACAATCAACCACAAGATCTTGCTGTCCACTCTTAAGAGACTCTATATTTGTGAAACAGCATGGCAACGGTTTACTTTCTACTTGGAAGGCTGTTTATATCATGTAACATGGAGAGGAACAACATCTGCTTCATGCAGTACTTGGTCCTCTCCTTTTCTCCCTCTATACTCACTCACTTGGCAAGGTTATTTCCTTATACAAATTTACCTACCATTGTTACGCTGATGACACTCAACATGTCTTTTCCTCCCCTTCGTCATCTATATATAGCTTCTGTCACGAGCTCAGCTTTCCTAGCAGACATATTATGGATGGCAGCTCACTAACTGAAACTTAACCCATGCAAAACAGGACCACTTTTCAAACCAGCTTACTCATCCCCATGCCAAGATCTATCATTCATCTGAGACAATTCACTGATTTTCCCTTCTACCACTACTCATAACCTTGAGGTAACTATGGACAATCAATTATCCCTTTCTCACATATTGCTAACGTAGCAAGATCCTGCAGATTTATCCTCCACAACATTAGAAGGATCTGACTATTCTTATCTACTCAGGCCACTTAATTGCTTGTGCAGTCTTTAGTAATCTCTAAACTTTACTACTGCAACTCGCTCTTGGTAGGTCTTCCGTGCAATTCGTCCATCCTACCAAAGTTTCACCACTACCGTGTTTTGCCCACTGGCTCCGAATAGCTGCATGCATCAGATTGAAAACACTGATGCTTGCCTACGAAGATAAAAACTGAACTGCACCATCCTACCTTCAAGCACTCATCACTCCTCACATAGTCACGCGCTCCCTCAGGTCCACAAGTACTGCTTAACTAGTTTCATCATCCCCTAGGACTCAAGGTCAGTTTGTCTCATGACTTTTCTCTGTTCTGGCACCAAGTATCTATACTACTCATTCAACAGTTTTTATGTGGTTGCTACACCTTGTTTTGCAATGGATTCTACCAGAATCGAGCTGTTCAATGACATAAATTAAAGCACTTTTGTATGTCGCTCTGAAATAGAGTGTCTGCTGAGTGTTATAAATGTAAATTATTATTTTCCTATTTTATTAGTAAATTAGCTATTTTGTCACCCACCCCCGAAAATTTATATCGGTTTGCCCACCCTTCTATAGTTGACAAAAACCTGGACTATTAACTACATGTCAAAACCTTAAAAGGTCAGCTGTTGTAAAATATAGCATTATGTATCTTCCCTACTCACGCTATTAAGGAACAGTGTATTTATTCGTACACTGTCCTCACACAAAAAACATGCAGCTGTCTCCTGTTCGTTCTTGTCCTTTAGTTTCAGTTTTCCTTTAAACATCCTTCTCACATATTCTGTCATCACTTCAGAATGCAGCTGATTCAACAGCTCCTACTCACACACACACACACACACACACACACACACACAAAAAACGCATACAGATTTTGTTTGGTATGTTTGCTATGTGCTACAATTAAAATTTAGATCAATCGATAGATTTTGTATAGTTCTGACCTTCTGACAGGCAGCATGTATATCTGAGAAATGCTGGATCATATCTTCCAAAACCGACAATAGATCTCCGATAAGCCTATGACTTTTTGAAAACCAGGCAGGAGTCCAAAGCTTGCAATACTGCTCCTGTGGGGAAATAACCATTGTCTGATATTTCTTTTACTAGCTTTTTTTTAAAGACTGCTCTTACATATTTTAATCATTTGCAATTTTAAAAATTAAAAACTAAATTCAATTATTATTTTAGACATACTGAATTTAATTTAAACGAGTAATGAACTATTGCCCAAATTACAGATTTCTGTTATTAACAAGCCTCGTGCATTTCTATTATATTTTTATATTTCTATTAGCAGTTGGACTGGGAGAGTAGTATGTAGGTTGCTCTGGGTTGCTCTAGCCAGTATGTAGGTTGCTTTGGGTAAGGATGTCTGTCAAATGCTGTAAATGTGAACTACTGACACTGTTGGCCTATAAGCTCTATAGGGGTACTATATCATGAATGACACCATCTATGAACTTAACTGTTTTGTTGTCCTCTACTGGTCTCTTCCCAAACCCCCAACGGGCTAGTGTAAAATGTAAATGTCTTTATTTATACTCTATAGGGAAATCCTTTTTTTCTGGAGCAGAAGGGGTTAAGGGTCTTGCTCAAGAACCCGACGATAGCAGGCTGACGGTGGCGGGGCTTGAAACCAGGTCTTTCTGGTTATTCAAACAACAACTTTAATGAAAGGTTTTGTTATTTAAAAGATATTGCAATTAATTAATTATAGCTACCTTAAGTTCTTTATGTATAGGGTTTAGGAAATAAGAGTGACATGAGTTTCTCATCTCTGATACAATAGACAGCAACACTTCTTTCACGTCATCAGAGAGATCCTCTTGTTTCTCCAAATATTCCCTGTAGATAGACAATAACAGTTTTACAACTAAACAACACTTGGGACAGCATCTGTGCAAACATCTTTGTCTATTTATCTGTGTATCCATACATTTATCCATCCACCCATCCAACCACCCTTTTATGTTCTCCTTCCCTTTTAACATGAATATTTTGCATATATCTGTGTACAATAATAAATAATAAAAAGCACAGTCATTTTGTGTGCACTGCATTCACATATACATCCATATGGATTATTACGTCATAATCTTACCTTAACTTGTTCATGCTAACAAGACTTGCCTTTAAGGTGTTGGAGACACTCATTTCTTTTTCTTTGATAAGATCACATACATTTTTTTTATAACTGTCAAAAACAAAGAGATTGATATTTCAATCTTCTGTCTTTATACATACAACAAATGCAATTGGAAAATTCAGACTCTAGTTGCTTTACGATATCATATACGGCTGTGCCGACTCTGACAACAAAGCTTACTGACTAATAATCTTGACTAATTTACTTTAAAGAATCTTCTCTTGTCTAATTTACCATATAGGATGTACTCTTGACTAATTCATTCTAGTCTTTAGATCAAGAATCTATTCTTGACTAATCTACTACAAGGAATCTACTCTTGACTAATAAACAACTACAATGAATCTACTCTTTATTAATCTAATCTAAAGAATCTTCTAAGAACTAATCGTTTCCAAGGAATCTAATTTTGACCAATCAACTTGAATTAATCTACTCTTGTTTAATCGATTACAAAGAATCTACTATGCACTTATTGACTCTAAATAATTTACTTTTGAATTGGCGATGGATTGGCGATCCGTCCAGGGTGTACCCCCTGCCTCCCGCCCTATGTGCTCTGGGATAGGCTCCAGCAGACCCCCGTGACCCCAGATTCAGGATAAGGCAGGTAAAGAAGATGAATGAATGAATGAATTTAAAGAATCTATTCTTGATTAATCTACTACAAATAATTTACTTGTGACTCTAACTCTAAAGAATCTACTTTTGTCTAATCTACTTCAAAGAATCTACTCCTGACTAATCTACTACAAAGAATCTACTATTGGTTTCTCAACTCTAAAGAATCTTTTTTTGACTAATCGACTCTAAATTATCTACTTTAGACTACTCTACTTTAAATGATCTATTCTTGACTACTTTTGACTTTCAAACTAATGTAAAGAAGTGTTTCTGTCCATTGTATCAGAGAGAAGAAACTTATGTTGCCGTTATTTCCCGAGCCCCATACATAAAAAGCTTAAGGTAGCTAAATAAATCTACAGTATATTTTATTTAGCGAAACTTTTTCACTTAAGTTTATAGTCAATTTAAAGACAATTTAATATAAATTTTATTAATATTAATCTTTAATATTTATAAAATTTTATAACAATTATAATATATTATTAATATATTAAGATCGTTCATTCATTTATCTTCTATACCCGCTTTCTCCTGAACTCAGGGTGACAGGGTCTGCTGGAGCTTACATAGCGCACATATAGAGACAGGGGTACACCTTGGACAGGTCGCCAGTCCATTGCAGGGTCACACACACACAACCACACGCACTCACACTCACTTCTATAGGCAATTTAAAATCACTAATCAACCTAATGCACATGTTTTTGGACTGTGGGAGGAAACCAGGGTACCCAAAGGAAACCCACACAAGTGTGGGAACAACATACAAACTCCGCACAAAAAGACCTAAGAATTTAACCCACGACCTTCTTGCCGTGAGGCGAACGTGCTAACCACTATGCCACCATGTCACCCATACTAGGATTAAACACATCAAATATTGATCTATATTCATTTACATGTCTGGCATTTAAAAGATGTAGCTTTATTTTTGTGTAATTTTCTTACATATGAAAGATAAATGCATTGCTAAATGGCTCAGGAATGGTCTTTAAATAGACTCTACATATACAGTGGCTATAAAAGTAACATTATTATTTTGGGTACCTTGATAAAAAGTTATTCAGCTGAAGCAGAATTCTCTGAGCATTATTTCTGTTACCCAGAACATGTACAGTTTCTGTCACAGCTCCATTAATAATCTGTAAACAAGAACAGCAGGGCAAAAATGAGATCCTGGCAACTAAACATAGGTAAATATTTATTCATTCAACTAATATAAAACTGACAAGTAATGTAGTCTTTCTGGAACTTGACTATTTGTTACATAATTAACTCTATTAACAATTATGAATTAACATTAATAACAAAAATAGTATACAAATCATTTAATATATTTCCACAATGATACAAAGCTAAAAAATAATGAACAGCCACAAACTAAAAAGGTAATTTAGGGTTATACGTACAGTTATAACATCCACGGCAAGGTAGGAGAAGTGAAACCCGTCAATAAGCTGAGGTTTATTAGTCTTCTGCCAAAATTCTTTCTCCTTTTCAAGAGCATTGGACAACCAGGTCCTGACCTCCACCTGTACAAAAGATACACAATGACTATAGTATATCACACATTCAGAGCATCCACACAAACACTCTTTTGACTTTTGTGGAATTTGTGGACTTACCTTACCAGCACACCTACGTCATTGTGTCTTGACCAAATTGTTGGAAGCACATAGTTTATAGGTTATAACATCTCTGTATGTTGTAATATTACATTGTTACTTCACGCGAGTTAACAGGCACAAACACTTTCTGGTATGATTGCACCCCGTGCACAAAGCTCCTTGGCTCCGCTTGTGTGTTTTAGCTGGATCAGAATGTTTTAAGTATTATTAGAAAATTTTAATTCGTGGTGAATTGTTAACATTCAGACCCCCGTGACCCCAATATAAGGAATAAGCGGGTATAGGAGAAAAATTAAAAAAAGAATATTCAAAAAATAATTATTGGAGGTCACTTTGTTTATTAATGAGAAAATTTACTTGATGATAGCACGTTTGCCTCACAGCAAGAAGGTTGTGGGTTTGATTCCCGGGTCTTATTGCAGAGTTTGCATGTTCACCCCGCACTTGCATAGGTTTACTATGGGTACTATGACCCCCGTGACCAGCTAGGGAATAAGCGGGTACAGAAGATAAATGAATTGATGAATTAAAAATAATGATAATTATAATATATTTATACTTGGACACTGACAACACCATCTGTCATTAAAGCAATATTAAATGCACATTTACATAAAGTCATAAACTTTATCCAGCACAGTGGCATTTAACATGGCCGCCTCACAGCAAGAAGGTCCCAGGCAAGAAAATTTGCATGTTCTCCCTGTGTATGCATGGGTTTACACCAGGTAATCTGGTTTCCTTCCACAGTCCATAAACACGTACATTAGGTTGATTGGTGATTCTAAATTGCCCATAGGAGTAAGTGTGAGTGTGTGTGGTTGTTTGTCTATGTGTGGCCCTGCGATGGACTGGTGACCTGTCCACTGGGATAGGCAGCAGCAGACCCCCGTCAGGGAAAAGCGGGTACAGAAGATGAATAAATGAATAGTTTAGCATCACCTCTTTGTGTGAAACATATTGTTTCTCCAGTGCTTTCTGATCTTCCTCAGGTAACAAAGCTCCTAATGATTCAGCATTAATGTGTGGTTTCAGTTCATTATGTTGCAAAATATCCCTGAAATATAAATATAAAGAATAATGAAAGTTATTTGAGCAATTTTTTTTATTAGTAGTCATCAATGAGCATAGGTTGTTCCCCATCTCTTACTTTGGATAGTAACCATGAATCCACGCTAGTAAGTACATACAGTCTTGTGACTCAACTTTGGCTCGAGCCAATGCTGTCAGTTTTGTGGAGAAAGCTTGATGGTAGACCTGAGCATACATGTTGAAAATATCAAAGTCTGATGTGTAACACGGCTGCACGTGTCGGACGACGTGAAGCAGGTCTTTCTGTATACGCTTGCCCATCTGACACACCTCTGTCTTCAGGGATGTAGAAAGCTTGTCTGACCCATTCTCTTCTTCGTTGGCTTTCTGCAGCCGCATCTCAACTACCTCCTTGAGCAGTGTGTCATGAATCTCTCTACATTTAAGCGGCCTCCAGCGTGGACAAATTTCATCTGCTGCTTTCTTCCAAACAATATCTTGTTCCTCTTGATGCTGTATAACCTGTATAGCACTTCTTAGTTTCTTCAGATTCTCCTCGTTAAAGGAATCATGGACAGCTATCCTTAGATGAAGCAGCAACGTTTCGTAGTCCCCCTGCAAACTGTCTTCCTCATTCTCAGTGCAAATCAACCCCGCATCTGAAGACTCAGGGCTGAAAAGATGTTTTTCCTTTGCTAACAGCTGCTGGCTAGCTTCTGACAAACGATTTTGTGCTACATTTTGGTTGAAATCCAAAATAACTGGGATATCTATCAAAATGTGAGAAAATTTCAATGACAATATTTTACTATATTTTATACATACAAGATAAGACCATAATAAATTCCTCTCTTATATATATAAGAAAATGATTAGATGTACCTGGAATGTCTGGTGTGTCTCCCTTTTTGTGGTTTTTGGCATTAGTTATTTTCAATATGCCTGGAATTTTTAGTTTTGTTTTTTTTACTTTTTCCTTAGCATTGGACTCTTCAGGTTGCTGTTCAACCAAAGTAGTGCCTGCGGCAGTACTGTCATGAGCTTCTGATTCACCTGTAAATATGCAGATATGTAGCATGTTTTGCAATAATATAATATTATAATATTAAGCCTGCTTTTTTTTATCCATCCTCTAATTATTGTGTTTATTTAGCTAAAACACACACAATAGATTCAGTGATCACTATGGCACAGTCTCCATAGCAACAGAAATCTCTAATAGAGAAGTCTGCTTGTGATTCAGCATTTTATGTGTTTATGTGTGTGTGTGTGTGTGTGTGTGTGTGTGTGTGTGTGTGTGTGTGT
>JAOTQW010075093.1:0-12657 GCA_026260075.1 Sisor rabdophorus
AAAAAAAATCTATATATATATTTTTTGCAACCAAAAACAGTGTTCCACTATGAAAATGCCACAAATCGCCTGAACTTCATCACGACCTTATTGTGGATGTGGAAGAACTCATGAGTCCTGAATGACTTCTCCAATATTGTCTGTGTTATTATAAATCTGAAATTAGATGTTCAACAAACAAATATAGACATGATCATTAGTGTTGGGTTATATACATGCTTTTTAATCTAGTGTAGAATAATGCTCAATATTTTATTATAATAATTTATTATATTTAGTGTTTCTTTCCTACATTCAACCTACTGATAACTAGGCATCCAAGGTATTTGACATACACATTTGTAACACATTTATAATAATGAAATAATGATGTAATTCAGTTTGTTTATATATATATATAAAATACATGTGTGTGTGTGTGTGTGTGTGGGTGTAAGTGTGTGTGGGTGTGTGTGTGTGTATGTGTATATATGTATATATGTATATATCGAATATATGTATATATGTATATATGGAATTAGCATTCTATTTACCTCAAATGGAATGCTAATGTTATTTTTCAAACCAGAAGAATGTTGTTAGTAACAGCACTGGGGAGGGGGTATTTTATTGATGTCCTTATCCAGAGTGACAAAGCAATTGGGGTTAAGCCACCACCATGGGCCCCTTGCTCAGTGCTTGATGGTGCAATGCTGATGTTTGAACTGTGTACATGGAAATGAATATGTATAATCTTGTCACGGACAAAAACATACTTAAATCTATCCATCTTCATAAAGATTTTAGACAATATGTTGGACAAGCAATCACAGCTCAAGATAGTATATGAGCAGCCATGCAGCGGGAGAAAAGATCACTGATCACTGTCCACAGTAGCCTGCTCTTTGAACAGCTTCCTGGTTGAAAGTAAACCATCTTTCAACAAGAAAGCTGTTTTTATAATTACAGCAGTTAGCTGGCAGCTAAGTGCTTCTTTTACAGCCACTCTGTGTTTATAAGCATGTGCAATCTCTCCTCCATGTGCACACTGCACTCTTGGGATAAACCTAGGAGGCCAACAGCACAGGACGACAGGTGCTGTTCTAGAGTAGTAGGTAAAGTAAGGAAGCATCTGCCGAATTGGAAAAGCTTGCAATAGGATTCTCAGCTGCTACACAAACGAGTAGATAAAGTACTAAATATGTCCACAATAACATTTTGATGATTCATAAATATTGCAAAAGACCTAATGACATATGTACAAAGTGCATTTGATGATGATTCGCTTTGGCAAAACGAACCTCTGCCTTTCTTTAACTCCCGGGGATGCAAGCTTTTGGATCTCTGGAAAAAAGGTGTAGCAATGGACACAGCTGTAGTAGTAGTGCAGTGGTTAAGGTGTTGAACTGCTAACTGGTGTTTGATTCCCAGCACATTTCTACCACATTCATGGTTTTGATTTCAAGCGAATTCACCTAACAATAAAAGATGCTAGTATTAAAAAAGTATACACAAACACACTCAAAGGTCAAGAGTTCTTTTACCTCAAATGGAATGCTAATGTTATTTTTCTAACCAGAAGAATAAACAATTTCCTACTCTACGGCAAACAACACATCATGTGTACATCAAACACACAGCTAGCTTTCTGAACACTGTCAGTTTATAAAATGCTATGGAAATCTAGCACAAATCTAGCCACACGACTTTTCTGCTAAGTAAGCAAAGCTGCAGTTTTTTAAGTACATGAAGTGTCCAACATTCCAGACTGTAATAACAAGAAGCTTGCGAATAATTGAACATGTAGATTTGTGCATGCTGTATGAAATACAGTGACTTGGTTAATTTTGTTCCATGATGGAGCTCGGAACTAAAATTACTTATATAATTTTATTGCAAATAAATTTTCACTATTAAAATAAACTAAAAATTAGTTTAAAAATACCATTAATTTGTGACAAAAAAACCCGAAATACCTTAATATTTTATAACGTTTTAAAAGGAGAAAAAAAACCTTATAAATAATGAATATTGTGTAAAAAGACAAACAATACAATAGACTGTACTGCGTTTACCTAGGCCATCAGACAACTCCACTTGGTAACACGTCTGACTACCTATCCAGTGACACATTCTGGGCGTATTTTATGACATTTAATGTGCCATTTTTATGCCAACAAGCGATGAAGTATCTAAAACTGGCTCGTAAGCCGAAGTTTAGCTCGCAACTCAAAGAAAAAATTCAGGCTGATAGAGGCTTATGTTTGCCTAATTTTTATAGTAATGCAGTTGATCATCATCGATATGTTTACCAATTACAATACAAAATTACTTTACATTATTAAACTTTTATATTTAAATGTTCAAAAATTCTTTTGCTGGAAATCAGTTAATAGATGTGTTTATACATGGAAAGCAGAGTCAATCATACTGGTGACTGCAACATTTTGCAATGTTAAAAAAAGATTTAATCTTTTGTTTTTACTTTACACTGTTCCAAACACTGAAAATGGAATGCTTCTTTTGTGTGTCAGCCTGAAACAAAGCTGTTCTCCTTTTGACGGCTTCACTGAGTCGAGCTGTGCAAACATATCGAGGATTTGTTTAGCTCTCTGCCTTTGTAGGTCAGTTCTTATTGGATAATTACATGTTTTTCTTCTCTGAATTTACTTCTTGATTGTAAATATTTGCCCTTTGTAAATTTAAGAGGTCCCTATTTTCTTCTCCTACACTTTTACGATTGTCACCAAATTACAGACCTGTTGAGGGAGGGATACAGTATGAATGACAATTAGACATACAGCATAAACCTGCTTCACGAAATTAAACAATCAGAAATTAAACAATCCAGCTCATAAATCAGGCGTATACAGGAGGCCATTATCATAATAATGCATCAAAGTAAATTAGGAACAAAACCGCAATCCGATTGAATTAGTAGTGCAGGCTACATGATGGAAAATCTTATGTTGCAATATTTTGCAATAAGACATTTCAATAGCTCAATGGCTTTGATTAAAACAAAATTTTAGTTGAATTTGAATCATGTTCAGCGATATGTGACTCCACAAATACAAAACATTCCTCACAGAAAACTTCACATGTGATTAAAACCATGATCAATCAATGGTTTTTAGACAGTTTCATTTCATCTTCTTTACCCGCTTATTCCCGAATCCGGGGTCACGGGGGTCTGCTGGAGCCTATCCTTTTTGGACAGTTTATGTTATGCAAATATGCAAATATTTGTCATGTGATTTAAAAAAATTGAAATTGAAGTTTGCTAGAAAAATTGAAAGGTTAAAAAAACTTTTTCTCACAATATCTACTCTATACTGCCATATTGGTTAGCTTTTATTAGATTGATGCAATGCACAACTAAATAATTGCAGTTACACACTGCTGTATTTCTGGCTTTAGAAAGAAAAGGGAACAGAGAGAACCTGTAAACATTTGATGTCTATTTTCAGTGAGTAGTGCTGACCCTTATGTTAGACACTAATCCGAGACCTAGAATTTTAATCGTGTATAATTCCCAGGTGTTATGTTATAGCTGGTGAGTAAATCTGTTGTTTGCTCTTGATATGGAATTAGTTACCTAGGAGAGGCGGCTATGACAGTCATGCATTTTCATGCAGTGTTAAATCTGCAGTCTTAAATTATTACCAGATGCTATTGTAACTAAGCAGAATCATCCATCCACTATCTATATTTGCTTATTCCTAATCCAGATCACATGGATCTGCTGGAGTCTAGGTAAAAGACAGATCAGACAGACAACCTGGACAGATCGCCAGTCCATCGGGGTCACATACAGCCAAATAACAACCCCCCCCACACACACACACACACAAACATTTTTTTGCCTTAAGTTGTGTTTTTACAATGATATCATTTTGTGAAACAATAGCTTACAAACAGCACAAGAAAGTTATAAACATAAATTTTTCATATTTATATATTTTGTTAAATACCATTTTGTGTGCAGAATTAAGAAAGAGTCAGTGCACGTATGTGAGGTGTGGCTTTAACAGCCCTGCAGTGCTGTGTGGGGCTACATAGATGAACAATCACACACACTCCTACCCACTCATATGGCTAATTTAGAATCACTAATCAACCTAATGTACAAGTTTTGAATGTACATGTGGAAGGAAACCAGAGTACCCGGAGTAAACGCAAATAAGACTCCTTGCCCAGAAATTCAACATGGGGCCTTTTGCTGTGATGTGATCGTGCTAACCACTATGCCACTGCACTGCCCTAATTCCCAGTTTATTCCTATTTATTCATAATAATTCCCAAATATTTTTATGAGAAGTTCCCATCCTTATAAATTCTCGGAATTTTGCAAACATAGTCAATACCAGCACTCACAACACTTGCAGACAGGCATATAGGTATATTCTTTTCTTTTGATAGAAAGAAGTTTGGACACTGTAAATCTGGATGTGTATACACGTAATTACACTGCCATGACCAATCACACTCCACTCTGCACAACTCTATGTATGCTACTAATAATGCCAACTGGCCATGGCACAAAATCATTAGGCACAAAGGCCTTTAGGCACATTAGATCAAACCTCAAACGTACAGTGTTATTATTAATTTATTAGCGTGGGGGCCTAGTGGTTACCACAGTTGCCTCACACAAGAAGGTCCTAAGTTCTCCGGGTACCCCGGATTTCCCTCCACAGTATCAAAAATATGTTAATTAGGTTGATTGGTGATTCTAAATTGCCCATAGTAGTAAATGTTAGTGCGTTTGGTTGTGTGTGTGGCCCTGCAATGTACTGGCGACATGTACAGGGTGTGCCCCTGCCTCTTGCCCTGTGTACGCTGGGATGGGCTCCAGCAGACCCCCGTGATCCCAAAAAGTTCAGGAATAAGAGGATATAGAAGATATGAATAAATGAATAAATGAACATTTTACCTCTATGCTTCTAATAACATTAAGTGACTGTGGTATGTTCACAAAAGTGGAAATTCTGATTAAAAAATACATTTTTAATTTTGAAAAAAGGGGTGGTCTTATGAATTTTCCCAAAAATGAGAGCCGCATGACTGAATGACATGCGCCAATTTTTTTTTTCAGACCAACATTTATTTCAGACCTTCCACGGACCTTCCAAATATTTCTTTGTAAAATTATTGTAAATTTGTTAAGGATTGTTAGGGTGCAATCGTGTCATCAAGTATGAAGAATTGTATCTATGCTAATATTAGTCTGGTTTTTTTTTTATTCTGAGGACGTCACCATCAGATCGAGTCCATATTAAGCCTAGATAGTGAATAGGCACCTAGAGACGACCTCTATAGCCCTAAATTTTAGTGACCTTAAATTTTTTGGCCTTTTTCCTGGATGTGGAGAAGGCTTTTGACAGGGTTGAGTGGGGTTTCTTATTTCAGGCTCTTTGGCTCGACATTTACTAAATGGGTTAAATTATTATATAATGGAACATAAGCTTCAGTATGTTTAATGGTATACTGTCATCAAGATTTGAATTACATAGAGGCGTAAAGCAGAGGGGTCCCCTCTCATCCCTCATCTTTGCGTTGTTCCTGGAGCTATTAGCTATGGCTATACAGAGCAATTTAGATATTTAAGGGGGTTATGCCCAGGCCGCAAGAACACGAGATATTGTTGTATGCTGATGATATCTTTAATAACCCACAAATAACAGTGCTCACAATGTGCTCTTTAATTGATGACTTCTCTAAAATATCAGGATATAAAATTAACTGGAATAAATCAGAGGTAATGCTTCTGTCCAAAAACCATAATAATGTGCTGGCCATTCAAATGGACCTCATCTGGGCTAGTTTATTTGGAAATTAAACTTGTACCTGGGTTAGAAAAATTGATGTGAGTTATTAAAGAGATCCAAAATTTGTTGAAGAATCGGAATAAATTTACAATGTCCAATCTGGGATAAATTAATCTGGTAAAAATGATAATTATGCCCCAAATTTGTTGTTTGTCATATATGTTCCCCCTAGTGTTACCTATGACTCTTCTAAAAATGTCTAAATGACCATTGGTCAGTTTCACCCTGACAGTGGACTAAAATCAATATGGCACATAACATTGCCCCTAGAAAGGAAATATTGGCTACTGTTCCAGCAGGGCATTCGTAACACAGCTTTCTCGACCAATACCAGACCAAAATCTAGTTCCTAGATTTGTTAGAGAAAGTTGGAAATTGTATTACCAAAACTTAAAACAATCCCTGTGGCTGAGATCTGGGGCCTCAATATTGTATAATACCAAATTAAAAATAGATCGGAGGCACTTCTGCTGGACACAGTGGGCCTCTAAAGGGATATGGTTTTTGGATAACCTCTATAAAGGAGACCAAAAGTATAACCTGCCAAATAATGACTTTCAGAAATACCTACAAATAAAACATGGTCACCTTGCAATCATCAGAAATGGCCCCGACCCAACAATTGATATAAAGCGTATCTCCATCACAAGCAGCCCTAAAAGGGGAGGTTGTTCAGCTCCCTATGCCTTAATTAGAGATGCTAATGCACCTTATTTAAGTGGACCTAAAGTGGCATAGGTAAGAGACCTGGGGAAAACAATCATAAAATGAATGAGAATGAAATCTGTTAGCAGTTTATAAATGGTATACCTGTGTTCATGAAAGCCAATCTGAACTTATAAACTATAAAATTTTAAATAGATGTAACTGGACCTCTAGCAGGATGGCTAGACCGAAATTAAGAGATGATGATGATGATGATGTGTGCTGGCAATGTAATAGTGAAAGTGGTACTATGATTCATGTGCTTTATGAATTGTGAGAAAAGATTGTTCATTATGCTAGTAATGAACACAGCCTAACACTAAACAAAAACCCTGCTCTCTGTATGCTTGGTATCCTACCAGATAATGTTGCCCCTCATGCCATCAGAGACAGTGGTGCAATGTATGCAGCTATGGCTTCTGGGTGTAGAGTCATTCTGAGACAATGGAAATCTGCTACAAAAGTGCAACAATCACAGGAGTAGTACAAGTAGTATATATATTTCCTATTTAATTATTTAATTAATCATATGTCACATGCTAGGTGTTTAAGAAAGAGATGCGTTTCAAGCGTCTCTTGAAAACAGCCAGTAACTCCGCTGTTCTGACCATGATGGGAAGTTTATGTTCACCATCTTGGTGCCAGGACAGAGGAAAGTCATGAGGCATACTAAACTAGTCTAGCAGTACTTGTGGATCTAAGGGAGTCTGTGGCTATACGTGGAATGATGATTGCTTTGTGTTTTGAATCTGATAACATTTACATTTACAGCATTTTGGCAGACGCCCTTATCCAGAGCGACTTACAACTAAGCAATCAGGGTTAGGGGCCTTGCTCAGGAACCCACAGTTGGCTTGGTGGTGCTGTGAATTGAACCCTGGTCTTTCTTGTATCAGTCCAATACCTTAACCACTAGGCCACCCCTTCCCGGGGTGCATCTTCTGCCAGTGGAGAGAGTGCAACAGTGGTGTGGCATGCTGCTGCATTCTGAATAATCTGCAGAGGACCAATTGCCCTCAGGGGAAGACCTGCCATTTACAGTAGTGAGTTACCTTAGTCAAGTTTAGAGATTCCAAAAGAATGGACCAGCAACTGAGTGGCCTGAGTAGATAGGAATGGTCGAATCCTTATAATGTTATTAAGGATAAATCTGTAGGATCTTGTTACATTAGCAACAATTGAGAAAAAGGATACTTGATTGTCTGTAGTTACGTGCTCTGGTCGGAGGAGGGATCAGTGAATTGTCTAAGGTGTTTGACAGATCTTGGCATGGGGATGCCTCCCTAAGATTATATGTAAAGTCCAAAAGGCCTTGGTGTGTTCAAACTTTAAATATATATTTATGTGGCCTTTTGTTTAATTGTTATTTGTTTATTTATTATAACTATTTTTTTTCTTTATCTTAGTTTGTCATTTTATTGTAATACAGGCGACCTGTTCAGGGTGTACTCCTGCCTCCCACCCTATGTGTGCCAGGATAGGGTCCAGCAGACCCCTGTGACCCTAAAGAATACGCCGTCTAAAAGATAAATAATTGAATGAATGAAAGTGTTGTGTTATCTTATTTGAAAAAAGCAAAAAAACGACTCACTGTTTCTTATGCATTAAAGATTGTGGAAAGAGTGTGTTTGTGTGCGTCTTACCATGACGTCAGCTAAAAGGCCCCAGAGCTTAAAACTAATTCATTTTGGCCTTCGTTTCTCATTTTGCTTAATTTCTCCCTTTTATAGTGAAATTCCTCTTAGGTGCATAAGACCATGCTGCTCAGAACAGTTGTGTGATGTTTGACCCTTTTTTCCGATACAGGGTGCAATTAAGGTAAGCGAATCCAGGTGAAAGCAGGGTGTTTGACACCAAGGCAAAATGAACACTCCATTACATGAGACTACTAGTTATAGAGCATGAGCACAAAATCTTACACATCACTCAAACTCACCTCGTCACTTATTTATATGTTCTCCTGTGCCTAGTGTACTATTGCAGTTTAACAAACAGCTGCAATCCACACCAGAATCACCTTTTACATTACATGTACATGTTTAAAATGTATTCAAAATCACTGTTGTCTTGTCTCTGGAAGCTCTATGCTAAATGATAAATGTGAACCGCCCTTGACTGAAACATGATGTCAGATGAAGAACATAAGTCAAGCATAGGGCTGAAGCCTTTCACCCTCCCACATGCTGAAATCAATACTTCCTCTCTCCTTATCCGCTTATCTTTTTATCACTGAAAGAGGCAGGAGGTGGGGAATCAGACAAGCTGTGGTCTGAACCATCAACTCAAGCCATAAAGCAATAAAAAGTGCCAACTTGATCACACAGTGCTTGATTGCTTTTTCCATCTCTGCAGAGGAAAAACCCTGCAGCATCAAGTTCTGTATCTGTCTGTAACAAAAGAAATCGAGGATGTTTTTATTTGCCATTTGTCCTCATAAGTTAATCAGTAAGATTTGTTTTAATTGGTACATTAAATGTTAGACATGCGTCATGAGTATTTTTAAATAGTGTCTTGTAATTAACACCCTGTCCAATGTAGCTTACAGGACAAACTTGGATTCTGGCAATAGATGGGTGGATGGATGAATGGATTATTTTGTAGTAAAACCTGTCACAATAAATTACATGCTGAACAACATCATATTTAGGTTTTTATCCTACACTATTTACACATTTCAAAAGGCAAAACTTGGTGCAATGATATAGTTTAATAATGTCTACTCATGACCTTCAAACTCAATTCTCAATTTAAGTCTTTCTTTTTGTGTTTATATAGGTTTAATTCATTCTTCCCAGTTTTTAACCACCCTATTAAAAATATTGTTGTTACAATAAATTGGCTTTCCCTTTTCACGTCTTATGTTTCAAGAATAGACTTAAGACTATGATGAAGTGCTTAATAAATAAGGAAATAAAATTAATTTTGAAATATCTTGTATGTTCCAATCAGGTATTAAGTCTTCTTCAGTAACCTGCTTATGCCCTAACGCGGGATCACAGGGGTCTGCTGGAGCATAATACAGCATACATAGTATTAAAGGTAGGGTGAACCTTGGATAGGTTGTCAGCCCAATTGCAGGGCCACGCATAGATAAACAACCACACACACACTTACTCCTATGGGCAATTTAAAGTCACAAATTAACCTAATGTACATATTTTTAGACTGCAGGGAGAACCTGCAAACTCAGCGTAGAAGGGTCCTTTTCCCGAGAATCAAACCCAGTATCTTCTTGCTGTAAGGCAACTGTGCTACCACTACGCCACTGTGCCATTAGTGATGTATTTGATGAATTTATAATGTGACTTATAATGGCATTATTGCTTTCTCAGTTTCAGTCATATACTAAACTCTATAGGGAATAATCACAGCCCAGATATTAGAACCACAGCGTTACACATCTACAACCTTCCAACCAGAACTGCAGTAATAAAGCACCACACAGCTAAAGTGGGAACATAAAAAATAAAGGTAGGTGGCTGACATTTACCAAGACCAGCAACAGGAAAAGGTTTGGTAATGATTTGTCTATATTCCTCTAAGGTCATCTGTTAAACCCTAATAAGCGTCAGGAGCGTTTAAATTAGTCAAATACAAAAAGAACATCAGCGGGAATTGTTCCACAAATGTAAGTGTTGTGAGTGTCTGTCGTTAAATAATAATAATTAAAAATCAGTTGTACAGATGTATTCACTGTAAAGAACAATAGCTCTCTCACTTAGTGGAGTATTACACAATGCTCCTGCACAAAGCAATAGTCAGTGGAGAAACATGCATGTGGTAATTCTGGGGTCAGCTATTGTATGGAGAACATAATAAAGTAAAACAATACCAGCACCTGCACACTGCCCAACGTGCCATATATATTGGGTTTTTTTTGTTCTTTACGATTAGAATGGCCACTATAATAAATATTAGATTTTTTAAAAAGGTTTAGATTTGTTAAATTCTGAAATATTTGTAGGTCATTTTATTTCATATACTATATATATTAATATTCACTTTATTTCAGGTTTATTTATATAGAGCTTCTAACAATAAACAATGTCTCAAAGTAGCTTTACAAAACATAACAATACAACAGTTCACAATTAATGTTATTAATGTTTATTCAAAGTATCCCTAGTGAGGAACCCATCCTCATTTAAGTGACACTTTACCAAAAACAGTTTTATAAATTACAGTGGTGCTTTGACTTACAAGTTTAATTTGTTCTGTGACTATGCTTGTAAAATCTATACATTTCTCATATATCAAATCAATTTTACTTATTGCAATGAATTGAAATGCTATTAATTTGTTTCAGGTCCTTAAAAACAGCATGTTTTGTTACATATTTTTGTAACATGAAACAAATGTACTTACAAATAATGAATCTCGTATAAAAAAATCAATACATTCAAATCTACTGCAATAAACTGGTTTTATTGAGCATAATGTACAGCATTTCTCTTGTAGATTAGACCACTCCACTTGCTAACGCACATGTCTAACTAGCTCCTGAGTGAGACACCGGATACTGGTCAGTACAAAAGACAATTTATATATATAAATATATATATTATATATATATATATTCTGAACACATACCTATCGTTAGACTTAACCTGACAGTTTGTGTATGTACCTCATTTCTGTATGCACATTCAGTCTTTGAATACATAATGTGATAAATGAGCACTTGACCCATGTGATCTGTCATGTTACTGCCAAAACAGCACTCGTGCTGCTGCTGTGGCTATGTATGACCAAATTAAAGCAATTTCTCCTCACACACTCTTATTAAGTTTCATGTTGTGAAAATCTCTTGTAACAATCAGCTTGCTTGAACACACCAACTGTGTTTTTTGATAGCAATCAATTCATACTTACGACATAATAACAGATAATCAATTAAATATCCTCAATTTGTAATAGTTGATAATAGTTGCACTGATTTATTTAAATTAATGCCTTTTGAACGGATTAAAGTTACATGCCTGCTTTTCATGTCAGCGGAATAAATATTAAACCATTTATCTTGAAAATAAATGTATAAATATGCCCCAGCCATCTGGAAGAAAATCCAAAATCAAAACAAGCGTAACAAGATGAACTCAAGCATTAGACTGAAACATACACGGGCTACAATAATATTTTGTCGACGTGTATGTGTATGAAAAGCACGGAAATGGACTCAGCATGGGGTTAATACTTCCTCTGACCACTCTAATGAAGCACGGAGAAGTGTTTTTCTTTAGCTCTGCCAGAAAAGTACTTGACTGACCTCCTTCTTCTGACAGCTTGCTTGAGACTCAGACTTTCATTATAGTCAGTCTCGCTGGTGCGGGGCCTACTGAATTATAGATCAGATCTAGCACAAGACAAAAGAAGTGTTGAACAGAGCTGCTGGCTGAATGCATACTGCTCTGGAAACACATTAATATTTGAGAAATGCATGGATTATAGACGCACCAATCAGATTTCGCCACCGAAGACTGGCTTTGCCATAGCAACCATGGTCTCTGTAAGGTTTGTATCTTAAAACTTATTTTAAAAACTTCTATATGTGATTTAAATGCGGTTTGAGGCTCCTTTTAACAGTTTTGTATTTTAATTTAAATTGTATTTAATACTTTTAAATTCTATATAAGGGCGGCACAGTGGCGCAGTGGTTAGCACGGTCGCCTTACAACAAGAAGGTCCTGGGTTCGAATCCCTGGCTCAGGGTCTTTCTGTGCAGAGTTTGCATGTTCTCCCCATTGCATGGGTTTACTCCAGTACTCCGGTTTCCTCCCACAGTCTAAAAACACGTGCATTAGGTCGATTGGTGACCCTAAATTGCCCATAAGAGTGAATGTTAGTGCGTCCAGGATGTACCCCTGTCTCTCGCTCTATGTGCGCTGGGATAAGCTCCAGCAGACCCCCGTGACCCCGTAAAGTTCGAGAATAAGCGGGTATAGAAAATGAATAAATAAATAAATTCTATATAATCTATATAATAGATCTATCTATCTATTTATCTATCTATTTATCTATCTATCTATCTATCTATCTATCTGTCTATCTATCTATCTATCTATGTATCTTTCCATCTTTCCATCCATCCAGGCAGGCAGGCAGGCAGACAGACAGACAGACAGACAGACAGACAGACAGACAG
>JAOTQW010075115.1:0-12655 GCA_026260075.1 Sisor rabdophorus
CTGCCTCTCGCCCTATGTGCGCTGGGATAGGCTCCAGCAGACCCCCGTGACCCAAGAAAGTTCAGGAATAAGCGGCTACAGAAGATGAATGAATGATATCTGACATTATGAATGCAGGATGCAGACATACATCGCTTTTGGAACCAATGTATTTATGTCATTGTTTTGTTTACTCATTTGCATGCATTGTGTGAATATGGAACGCAAAACAAATGTTTTTTTGTCCATTATCACACTTTCATACACACGAAAATATGTATGTAATTGTAAAAATGTAATAATTTTTTCTAAAAATATTAAGGGTAAAAATTAATTGCTAGTTTTGAAAGTTTGGTTCCAAACCTCAAACACCAGCTGTAATTGAAATGAAAGTTTCGGTAGAGTTTTTTCAGTAAAGTTTGCTATTCTGAGACACAACGTTAGTTTGTTTATTCAGTTGTGTACATGGTTTCACATAATAGTCTATTGCCCCCACTGTTTTCAGCAGTAATCCCTACTCGGACATGCTCTTTTTGGTTCTAGAAGACCCCATGGTATTGAGGTGTATTATATATATGAGCAAAAGACAATATTAAAAATAAATTTAAAGCATATTGTAAACGCTGCTGAACATCAAAAGTCCAGTTTTTACTTTACTACTGTTAGATAGACTAAAATCATGTCTTTACTGGGTAAAGACAGCGGCGTACGAATGAATTTTATTTTCACCTTGCAGAGGTGGGTTGTTTGTGAGGAGGTACAAAAGTTTGAGGGAGGGGTGTAGAAAACCCCTGACCACTCATGACCAAAAAGTTTCTATTTTGGTAAAATTAGCTGTAAGTGAAACAGAAGGTCACGCAATTATAGTTTGGAAATATGTGCTTTTAAATGTAATGCATCGATTTTGGTGGCTTTTAAAAAAACAATGACTGTATTGCGGCTGCTGTTGCTTCAAAATATCCATCATTCCTGGCTTTCATTCCCTCCCTGGAAAAAAAAGGAAAAATAACATATAATTAACAAAAATCTATGAATTTTTCCTAACTTCACCCAACTTCAAAAAGACGATATGATACTATGCTTATTACTTGAATGTAATTTGTCTATAATTCAAGCAATTAATACAATATTTTTTTCGTTTTCCTAAGCGCCACCCCCAAAAACAGCCCACCTGTTATTTTTTTCTGGTTGGCAAGAACCAAGCTTACATACTGCAAAGTTTGTGTCATTTAAAGCGATATTTTAGAGACAATGCCTAATAAGATTTGTTTTCTCAATACACACAAGAGATAGGCAGGAAGCAGTCATTTACACAAAGGAAATGTGTAACACAGACACTTTGCTTTAATCATGGCACACCCAAACCTCCCTTGTTGCTCCACCCCAGCCTGACAGGCCTCTTGGTGCATTAAATAAGGCAAAATTTGTGTTCCTTGGCAGGACGCTGTGTTTCCGCTCAGAAAGTGGCGCCTGACCCGTCCCATCCTTTCCGTCCCTCCCGCTCCGTTTTTAGCTCTGATCTAACACAGCAAGATATCAAGAGACAAATGTTTGCTATTCAAATGATTTTCGTTACATTCTACTTCCCGAAAGCCATGCCTTTTCTTATCTGTTACAACTCAGCAGTGATGTACACACCTCAGACGCCCAAATAAAACACGCTCAATTCCGCTGGCCGGTTCTACAGGTCTGGGCTGCCGGGTTAGAATTACACACATGGAACCTATGTCCAAAATAAATTACACAATTTCTTTCTCTTTTTTTTATTTGGAATTTTACAGTAAATCAAGTGTTCATAGGTTAAAAAAACAGGAATGATTTATTGTGAACATTTCAAAAAAATCATTATTACAGTAAAATAAATTTGTGGTTTAAAACATTCACAGAAAATACATGTGTGCACTTGTCCAAATTTTAAATAAATAAAACTTGTTTCCAATAAATCACGTTCAAAAATTTGCAGGGTGTCTTCACAAGTAAAAGTTAATTATATAAAATTATATAAAAAGAGAATGCTAGACCCCAAAGCTAACTAAAGTTGAATTTTAATCGTCTGTTAGGGATTTAATCAGATTGGTACGTCAGAATCATAAAAATAACTTGTGCTTTCCGAATGGGTGTAACCTGAACTGGGGTGGAAAGCTTTGGGTTAAATACATCACTGTGTGCATTCAGCTCTCAACCTTTTATATAATAATTGGCATGCTGCTCAGCGATGTGGACAACAAGGGTGGAGTCAATATGTAAACTAACGCTAGCACACCTGCCGAATACCGGGTTAACACCTAACCTTAATTCATTAAAGGAACTTGCGAGTTCCATCGGACACATCCTTGTCTTGTCAACTATCAATGTGTTCTTCCGTAAACGTATTTCTCACCACCGGTAGAGCGATTTAATCTAAATAGTTATTTAGAGACACAATAATTGTTGCTATAATCCTTGCATCCAATATTCCCTCTCACATTTACATTATGTATATTCTATACAATATGCTGTACACTCTTGCATTTTAAATCACACACTCTGCCATTGGATATACACTCTCGCATTCCAAATCACCATTGGATATACACTCTTTCTATATCTCACACCCTGCCATTCAATAAGCACTCACGCATTACAAATTACACACCCTGCCAGTCGAGACACACTCTCGCATTTGAAATCACACACCCTGGCATTCGATACCCACTCTCGCATCACAAATCTCACACCCTGCCATTTGATACACATTCTTGCATTACAAATCGCACACACCCTGCCATTCGATACACACTTTCACATTCAAAATCACACACCCTTCCATAAGATACACAGTCTCGCATTTCAAATTTCGATATACACTTTAGCATTCCAAATCACATTCGATATACACTCTTGCATTTGAAACCACACACCCTGCTATCCAATATATACTCTCAGGCTCCAAATTACACACTCTGCCAATCGATATGCGCACCCACATTCCAAAAAACTCACCCCGCCATTTGATACACTCTTGCATTCTAAATCACACCCTCTGCCATTCTATATTAATTAGCCTATCCCAGTGCACATAGGGCAAGAGACGGGGGTTTGATCTCAGTCTATTGGCCTGTTTGCTTTACAGCGCTTTACAGGGTCATGTTTGCTTTACAGGGTCGTGGGTTCGATTCCCGGGCACCGGGTCTTTCTGTATGGAGCTTGCATGTTCTCTCTGCGCTTGCATGCGGTTTACTCCCACAATTCAAAAAAATATACATTAGATTAACTGGTAATTGGTAATCTAAATTGCCCATAGAATGTTAATGTGAGTGTGTGTGGTTGTTTATCTATATGTGGGCCTGCAATAGACTCCTGACTAGTCAGACACTAGTCAGAGACAATTGAATGTGTAGTCATGAAAATGTGTAGTCATGTTGTCAATATAACAGCACACTGTAATACTACCTGATGTAAATTATGGCAATATTTTGGATGACAGTTACTGTATTGACTTGCTGAAGGCTACACTTTGAATGTATGCCATACAGTATCCATTTCAAAAGTACAAGTTTACACATTACTGTTGCGGGGAAAGCAATTGAAAGAGACTGAAAAGGATTCACTGTTTCACTTTTACTAGTGGTCTGACATTTAAAAACCCCCAAAACCACCTTACCACATCATTGTGACATGGTAAGGAAATAGGAATATGGGCACAAAAGCAAAAATTCAAAATTAGAAAGGCAAACACAGGAAACACCCTGTACGCATAACTTTTGCATACGGCATTGCGTGAGGAACTGGAGTGCAGCCTGTCTACACCTCCTGGCATGCTAATCGGACAGGCCACTGATTCCCATCTAAGTAGCAACAAAAAACTATCCCTTGCAAAGCAACATGTAAAAAAAATTCCTCAGAAAGTCTTATCCAGCCTCTGCAGGCGTCTACTGGGATGTTCTTATTGGCTACATCCATGCCAACCAGCAGGGTTATCTAAGTATGTGGCTGGTGATCATATACCGTCTACCTTCATGCTGAGTGAAACTCCTTCATTCCTTGATGTACATCAGTTGTAGGAATTTTTGTGGTCTGTTTATTCTTTTTCAGAGAATTGATTAATCATTTGTTGAGCTACATTCTCTGCAAATTTACAGAAAAAATAAAAAAAGGTTGCAAATAAAGATGACATTTTATGGCAATTAGACCATTTCGCTATTAATTGCTGGATGTTTTGAGAAGAAAGGCTATCGGACAAAGAATTATATCATTTAAAAATTATATATGAAATATAATTTTAAGTAACATAAAACTAGCAACTGATAATGTAGTACACAGCAAAAAATATACATAATTAACTGCATTAATAATAATTAATTAAGTTAAACAAAAGTTGTCTGGGAAATTTGCACAAAACGCTATCCCATTAAGGTCATTTTTCAACACACCTCAACATGTCCTAAAAGCTGCTGAGGAATTACTGTGAAATATAACAAATCATTTCTGTTTCTAAGCTAGAAAAACACTAAACAAAGTCAATTATCATTAAAAATTAGCTTTTTCATTACAGTAAGAACAAAAAATTTCATTGAAATATTGTACATTTCCTTTCTGCTAATTGGAAGGTTGAGATTTGATAACAATCATTTATTAATAGGTTGCCTATGTTGGACCCCTTAACAACGAATTGCTTGGTTGTATAAACGAGATAAACGTTAGTCGCTCTGAATAAGGGCACCGACCAAATGCTGTAAAAGTAAATAATATATGCGGCAGCTAAATCACTGTAGGGGCGTTAAAAAGATGATCATTATGTTGCATGTTTTTCATTAAACTCGTGTTGATATTTCTTCAGATGTGCAGTGTGCCAAAAAAAGGTTAAAAAAATAACCTGCTGCATGTTTCAGAAAGAAAAACAGACCTGTCCTGTTTCAGCAGGTAAAAGATAGAAATTACACCTCATAAATTCTATTAAATGTGAGCGAGAGGAACTGCTGAGTGAATGTTTCTCATGCAAGCAGGATTTGTGCAGCTTTTATTGTGTCATTTTTAATCAGAGTTTTAATCAATGGAGGCACATTTCTATTTTTATTTTATTGTGTTAGGGTTAGGTTTAGTTACGTGTTGGACTGCTGATCATAAGATTGTAGGTCCGTTTCATGCTGAAACCTTTGGGCCCTGGAGAAAGGCCCTTGAATCCGATATTGCTTAGATTAATAGGAATCTAGGAAGCCTATTGTGTCTGTCATGACTAATAAAACACCAAAAATACGGGCATCCTTGGCCATACTGAAATTTTAATTTGTTGTAAATTTTGTCCAGTTCAAGTTATTTCATTTGACACTCTTTACATCCATGAGAAGCAGCAAAGCATCCCAGGCCCTTAAAGCTACATTACTGCCAACTAAAAACAAAAAGTCAGGAAATTCTGTAAAAATGGTGTAAGATGAGAACTTTCTTTGTGTGTGAATGGAGGTCTCTTTCTGTCTACAGAAACCTATGAAGATGAACTTAAATTCTGTCTGTAAACTCATCAGCGTGTCCCGATCGCTTACAGAAAACCTGCGTTTAATGTTCAAAACCGGTCATCAGGAAGTGTCAGGAACAGTTTTTTTTTAACTTTTCGCTCCTATTTTATCTCAGCTGTTTCATGACAAAAAAACCCACAAGCTGTTATAAAGAGTTTATAACGATTTTTAACAATTAAGAATGTTGCAATATTAACCTTTTGTTAGGGTCCAAGTATAGGTTCAAAACCTGATATTTTTAAAAATCTTTGTGGTTCCACATTGTTGGAACAATTTCTTTAATATGTATTTTTAATGATTTCTTACTGGTGTCAAAGCCAACCCTTATTTATAATGAATGGTGTCATAATGATAACATAGAACATAATGTGCTTAATAACTAGGGTGTGTGTGATAAAATAAAAACAATCTGCTATAATTTGGCATTCTGAAGGTTCAAAATAGTTTACAGACATACTCTGGCAGTTCAATCCGGTATTAGACTAGAGAGGGTGTGGTGCACAGTAACAACGGCGGAACGTTGTTTATCTGTTTTTTTTATTAGGAAGCCTGTTATAGTTTTCTGTCGTGACTAATGACCACAAGAAACATGTTTGGAAGATCTGCCCTATCAGGAAGATCTGCTTTTATTGTTTGTTTTTCTACCGCCTTCTTATGCTAACAGAAGGGCTGGTATCAAGATGGGAGGGGGCATTCGACCGCCATGCCACCCCCTAAAACTTTTGTTTTTTGAATTCATTCAATATATATCAAACATAATTACACTTGCATTTACATTTACAGCATTTAGCAGACACTCTTGTCCAGAGCAACATACAAAAGTACTTTGTCGCATCACCTATCTCAATACTGGTACAATAGATCACAAATCGACCTGTGACAACCCACAATAACTGCCAAAAAGGGCGGCATAGATAAGTTTTTTGCTGGGCTTTTTTTTTGTCAAGTGATTTGTATTTAAATGTATTTAAGTCAGTGGTAGGACTTCAATTGTGTCTTGGATACTTACAGTGAGACTGTCTGTTCTGACATTGATTGTTTCATTGAAGTTCATTTTACCATCTAGATGCCAGAACAAAGAAAAGTCTAGAGGCAGAGCTACTTTGCATCCACAGAGGATAGTGGGACTAGTCAGGCAGTGCTAGTAAAATGAAAATAAACACGATTTTTAATGTAATAACAACAATAGTTAATATGTGGGTTTTTAAGGAAAATAAACCCGTTTCTCTAATTGGTTACATAAGACTAGCTTTTTTGTAAGGTAAATTATGCTTTTATTAAATTCACATACAATACAAAACGTGAATCTTGTTTATTAGATTATCACAGTGTATAATTGTTAAATAATATGTTTTGTTGTGTGTTGCGACGTGGTGTCATTTTATAAATTTTCTTGGTCACTTTACAGGAAATAAGACAAATGGTACAACTCATGTACAACAATAAGAGTGCAGGCGCCCCCTCCGTTGGAAACCGCATGCCCCTCTGTTAATTATAGTCTGGCACTAACTTTGAGAAATTGGCACACGGTTCGGCTATTACCATGCAAACCGTTTCATTAACATAAATAAGAAATGAAAAAAATTGTTTGTAAAAGGCTTTGTAAAAAGCTGTTTGAGGTCCATGAGTGACATGGTGGCTAAATCTCTCAGATATATCCTCAGAGGATATCTCAGCTGCTACTTACTGAAAGATTGTGGGTTGATTTTGGCTTTGGACTAAGAGCATGAACTTAATGCTAGGAATGTAACAAAAAATATCCCATGTTGCTACTGTACCTGCCAGTTGTAGACTTTACAAAAAGATTAGATAAGACTGTCAATTTTTAGAGCAGAGAGCACCTGAGACAGGTTGGGACATTATGATACATGAAGCGTGAAGTATATAAAAGGATATTTGTACAGCTATAAAGATAAGACTGTGTTATAAAGTGTGTTTAAAAGTCCCTGAATGTATTTAATCAGTGACCATGTGTTTGTCGTCTGCACCCTGCCTCCCCTAAGGGTCTGTATTTACTCGCGAATGGTGAATATACAACTTGGAAGATTTTTTTCAGCTTTTCTATTCTGAAAGACGTAAAAAAAGGTTTCAATCGATCAGTTTATTATCATCACTAAGGTGTTCGAAAATCCAAGCTTTATTCAACGTTTTAATGCAGTTACAGCTAATACTGTGGGTTTATGATGCGTTCAGACAGGATGTAGACCCACTTCACTCACAAGCCGTTTAACCACCACTAACTGGACATTATTAAATGTGATGTTCGTGACACTTTACATCCATAACTCTTAAACTGCTTGTCTTGGATAATTAATTCAAATTTTGATGTCCACGCCCACTTTTTACACCTAAAAACAAATGCTTTTTGTTACAGCTGGTAATAAGCCACAGAGACACAATGGACTTTTTTTTTACAGCTAGGCCATGTCTTCTGCATTGTGTTCCACCTGTTAATTAGCCACAGAGATACAATGAACTTTCTATAGCTAGGCTATGTCTTCTCTGTGCATTGTCAGGTACACGAGCCACCCATTTTTGTTCTGTAGTACATATTGGATGATATTTCAGAATAAAAACAATAACTCATGTATTTATGTTCATAAATAATATGCCACGTTTCTGTTAAGAGCACACGCACGCACACACACACACACACACTCAATCAATCAATCAATCAATCAATCAGCGCATGCAAACTAATAACACTTAAGTTTGTAATTCCATGACTTCACCCTATGAAACTGGTGCCAGGTTTCTGTCTGTGCAGGTATGTAAGTGTGTGATTTTAAGGGTTACATCAGCAATTTCCTGCTGCGCTGCTTAAGATGCCACAAGCACAAAGCGTTTTCGTGACACGTGCGGATGAGGGTGGAACGCAATTCTGAGGAACGTTGGAAGCACTGATTTGTTCATCAGCCTGTTTCATTCCACACATATTTGCACTGCACTTCTTTTGGTGATCTAGAGTCCGAGACATGCTATGTTGAGACAAGAATTTGACAGGAGCTGATCTTTTGTCTATTCTGGATTGATTCATGATCGCCTCATATAAGGTGAATTGACAACCACACCTTTACCACCCATGCTCCTGGGCACTGGTATCCCACTGGGTTATGTGCTGGGTACGCTATTGTTTTGCGAGAGTGAAAAATTCTGAAGTTGCTTTAAAAAATCAAACAAACTTGAAACATGCTTTATTTTTCCTAGTGAATTTTGTCAATCTTCCTCATGGTAACATGTACTGCTTATTATAACCCATTGATATTTTCTCTTTCTGTGCTTAGCTATGCCTGCATCATGGGATGGGAGTGTTCTTTCTGTTTTCCTTTGGTCTGTCTAGGTTTAGTGTTTCTTTCAAATTCTTGTGTGTTTGTAACTTTTGTTATGCACCTACTAAATTTATTTAAGGTGGCACTGTGACAAAGTGATTAGCACAATCGCCAAACAACAAAAAGTTTCTGGCTTCACTTCCCGGTTAAGAAGTCTTTCTGTGCCGAGTTTGCATGTTTACCCCGCACATGCGTGGATTTCCTCCGGGTACTCCGGCTTTCCTCCCACAGTCCAAAAACATGTACATTAGGTTGATTGGTGACTCAAATTGCCCATAGGAGTGAATGTTAATGCGTGTGGTTGTTCGCCTATGTGTGTGGCCCTGCAATGGACTGGTGACGGTGTATTCCTGCCTGTAGCTCTATGTGCATAGGGATGGACGGATAGGCTCCAGCAGACCCCTGTGACCCTGAGTTAGGGAATAAGCGAGTATAGAGGATGAATGAATGAATAAAAATGTTTTTTAGCAATAGGTTGCTATGCTGAAATATTACTGCATAGACTGTTACTGTAGTCTTTATTATATCACACGTTACTAATCTGAATATCATCCATTTTACATACTATTGCTAACTGCAGTTGTTTTTTAGACTCAAGAGGCATTTATTTAACTCTAAAATAGTGACAAAAGGGTAAAGAAAGATGTGTGATGGTCAGATAAAAATAAAAAGATTGAATAGAAAAAATTCAGACAAACCCAAAAAAGTTTGAAAGTGACATGCAATTTGATAAGGTGCATGCTTTTTGTGTGTGTGTGTGTGTGTGTGTGTGTTGCCTGGAAGAGGCAATTGTATAGATAGAGAGCCAAACCCAACGTTGGAATTTTCATTGTGAAGACTGAAAGCAGCGCACAAACGCACACACCCTACCACACCCTGTTACAGACAGAGGTGTTAACTTATTCTCTCTAAAATATAGCTCTGATGTTGATCTTTACAATGAACCTCTCTCTCTCTTACTGTCTGTGTATCTGTCTGCTTGGCGAACTTGCTTGGTACTTGTTAACCAAGGGCTTATATAATATAATATATAAATATTACAAAACATTTAGAAACTAACCAGACCCTGAAAAAAAATGCAGATTTTTTTCAGACAGACAGACAGACATATAGATTATGCCTGTTTGTCTGTCTGTCCATTCATTGAGAAGTGTGAAGGCAGACACTAACAAGAGAATGTGACATATATAACATTATTATGTTAATAGATCTCAAATAGGACAAGGTTTTTTTTTTTTTAAATGTGTGGTAATAATGAAAATAAACAAATTTTAAACAAAGGTTTTACCTTAGATAAACCCTTTTCCTAACCTCAGGTTAATGATTGACTGATTGTCCCTTTTAATCTGTTAACATCACCTAGTGGAGAGAATTAAAGAATCAAGTTCATAATTTTAGAAAGAGCAGTAAAATGCAGGAGGTGTGTGTTTGTGTGTGTGTCTCCTTGTGTTTCAATCACTAATCTTTGACATATGAAGTGTGTCTCTGTCTCTCGACCTGCTTGAAGATTTCAGATTTCAAAACAGAACAAATTTCCAACACCCAACCCACAGGTGTGTGTGTGTGTCTGGAAACACGTTAGTCATTTGCGTTTTGCATGTAGGCCCACATTGTTTGCGTCTGTCTTCTTTAACCCTGAAACAGAGGGACGACTATTCATAAAAGTTTCTGATTGGTCAGAAATTGTGTCCATCAGATTGGTTTAACAGAAATGCAAATCTCAAAAACTTTATTTTAAAACAATGGTTTTTTTAAATTAAAAAACAAAAACAGTCATCCAATCAGCAACGAGACATGTTAGTGTATGTAAGCATGGTTTATTTTAAACAAAGTTTTTTTTAAACAAAAGATAAAATTTTAGAATGATCTAAAAAAACATATGCATAACAGACAAATGTTCAGACAATATTTATTTTTAATAAGCATGTTTACGTTCCGTTGTTATGTTTTCTTAAATTTTGATTTGTGTTATGGTTCAGCATTTGAGGTGAAAAATTATGTCATGCTCATGTACAACGAAAAATCAACATTGAACACACATACACACACACCCCCACACACACACACACACACATGGGTGTGCGGTTGGTTTGGGTGCCGCCAGGCATGTCCACGCCTGATTGGCACTGTTCCATTACGCCAGGAAATAAGTGTGTGTTTGTGTGAGTGTGTATGACAGTACACATGATATGTATTTTGGATTTTCGCTGTACTGAAAGGTGCAGAGGGCGTGTAAGGAATGAGCGGGTATATGTGTGTTTGTGTGTGTGTGTGTTTGTGTGTGTGTATCTGTCTGTGTGTGTGTGTGTGTGTGTGTGTGTGTGTGTGTGTGTGTGTGTGTGTTTATTTTTGTTACATCCCTGGGTGTGTCTAAATGTGCATGTATCTACTTGTCGCTCTCATGTGTGTGAGGTTAATGACGCAATATAATCACACAATAGGCATATAGTTCTGTAGTTTTCTAACCCACTATCGTTCTGTTGGTTTTAGATTGCCAGTGTGGGATGAGGGTTTGATGCATCATATACAAATCAGTTCAGGGGACTGAAATCAGATGTCCTAATTTCATTTAAAAAATCTAAGCTAAGGGAAATTCTGGTGTGACCAGTTCATTAAATAAACTAGTGAATTAAAAAGGTAGTACATTTTAGTTAGTATGTACTTCCAGGCCGTTCAAAATTGTGATGCTAAATAAGTGTGCTTTTTTTCCCTAAATACCTAAATTTCAATTACATTCACAGCATTTAGTAAACGCTCTTGTCCAGAGTGACTTTTAAAAGTGCTTTAAGTTACATCATAAAACAGCTCAATATTGGGGCAATAGATCACAAAGCAAAGGATAAGCACAAACTGCTGAAAGAGTAGCATGGATACTTTATGAAGTTTGTCTTCAAGCGTCTTTTGAAGAGAGACAGTGACTCCGCTGTTCAGACATTGATGGGTAGTTTATTCCATCATCTTGGTGGCAGGACAGAGAAAAGTCTTCAGGACCTCCTTTAGTCCTTGCGGATTGGTGGAGCAATACTTCTGGATCTGGAATGCAGGGCTATGCGAGGAGTGATGAGTGCTTGGAGGTAGGTCAGTGTTTTAAATCTCATGCGTACAGCTACTGAAAGCCAGTGGAGAGAGCACAACAGTGGTGTGGTGTGTTAAAACAACAACACATGCAGCTGTATTATGAATCATCTTCAGAGGACGATGAATCTGTACTCAGAGAAAGACCTGCCAAGAGTAAGTCTAGTTTAGATATTCCAAGAGACTGCACAAGCAACTGAGTGGCCTGAGTAGATACAAATAGTTGGATGCTCCTAATGATATGGAGGATAAATCTGCAGGATCTATGTTAGCCACGTAAAGAAAAGGATAATTGATTGTATAGGTACCCCGAGGTTACAAGTAGTGGTCAATGGGGGGGGATCAGCAAATTTCCCCAAAATTATTGACAGGTGACAAGTGTGGGGATAAATCAACTGGGATGAAAAGTAGATTTAGAAAAGTAGTAAAAGATTTAGGTGGCGTAGTGGCATAGTAGTTAACACAGTCGCCTTACACCAAGAGGGTCCTGGGTTCAATTCCCAGGTACGGGATGTTTCTGTGCGGAGTTTGCATGTTCTTCCCAGAATTGCGTGGGTTAATCCTCTGGTTATTCCAGTTTTTCTCCCACAGTCCAAAAACATGTACATTAGGTTGATTGATAACTCTAAATTGCCCATAGAAGTGAGTGGTTGTTTGTCTATGTGTGGCACTGCGATGGACTATACCAAGAATGTAATGGAGAAGGGGTGGTTGGGTATAATAATGGTGTTGGACTGATACCAAAAAGACTGGGGTTCGATTCCCAGCACCACCAAGCCA
>JAOTQW010075188.1:2443-12638 GCA_026260075.1 Sisor rabdophorus
TGAATGATAAAATTTATGGTTGCAGCACAACATGACTAGGTTACATTTTTTGTTTCCACTGCAGTATTTTTGAAATAAGTTTAAACGTTTACTTGTTATAATATTCACTTTTATAAATTTATGCCATGGAATAGACTCCCTTATCCAGAGTGACTAACAACAGAGCAGTTAATCTTGTATAATGTTTTATTTGTCACATAGATACACAGTATACACAGTACAACATATTGTGACATGTTTTTCTTCAGAAATCTCACATTTGAAGGTTGGGGTCAGAGCGCATGGTCCGCTATGATACAGCGTCCCTAGAGAATAAAGGGTCTTGCTCAAGAACCCAACAGTGGTGGGCTAGGTTCTGGTGCGGATTGAACCCAGGCCTTCCTGTTCCTCCAATCAACAATGGCGTGAATGCAGTTTTCCACTACCAGAAATTTAGCAGTTGAAATTCTTACATTTGGTGAATTCTCGGGGGTCAGCAAAACCGGAGTGCAATAGTAGAGCCTCCCCCTTGGCAAAGCACCTTCTTGATCAAGGCATCTTAATCTTGCTCAAGGTCCCAGCAGAAGCAGCTTGGTGTAGCTGAAATTAAAACACACAACATTCTGTTCAGTATCCCAGCAGGTTTGTCGTTTATTCCCTTAAGTCTGAGGTGATAATATTTCAGATTAATGGTATATTCAGAGGGTCTTAAATTTTAGTAAGTAAGAAGTATGTGGCTGATCTGAAAGAAATATAGAAATAAAATAAATAATTAAGAGAGAAAGAAAGAATAGCTACAGCCCCGAAACAGAATATCAGCCTTGAAACAGGATGAAGCCATGTCCCGAACAGGGAAACAGACGAGCTTTTCATCTCACAGCACATTCTAAGCAAACACAAAAGAGCACATTGATTGCAAACTCATGACAAATACTGTATGCTTGGGGTAATTTTAAGCTCTGGGTCGATGAGCTGAAAATCACAAGACCAGGGTGTGGTAAGGGTTAATACATGGTTTAATGTGACTGTAAAGTGACTGTGTAGTGTTTCTCAGACCATGTTTTTTCAAACCATAGAGAGGTGGGCAAACTAATATCCCAGGTGGGCAATTCGTGGGGGTGGGTAAGAAGATAGCTGCTCTGTGAAGTTAAACAAATTAAATACTGGAATAGCTCAAATAATATACTAATATTCTTCTTTGGGCTTGATTAAGAAGAGAATTACAGTGGTGTGAAAAAGTGTTGGCCCCTTCCTGATTTCCAATCTTTTTGCATGTTTGTCACACTTTAATGTTTCAGCTCATCAAACAAATGTAAATATTAGTCAAAGATAACATAAGTAAACACAAAACAGTTTTATATATGAAGGTTTTTGTTATTAAGGGTGTGAGAAAGTGTTTGCCCCCCTGTTAAAACATAACTGTGTTTAATACACCTGCCACCCCTTTTTGCAATGTAGTGTGATGGTCTAGGCCTGTTTTACTGCTTCAGGACCTGGAAGACTTGCTGTGATAAATGAAACCATGAATTCTCCTGTCTACCAAAAAATCTTGAAAGAGAGTGTACGGCCATCAGTTGGTAACCTCAAGCTGAAGCAAACTTTGGTTCTGCAGCAGGACAATGATCCAAAACACAGCAGCAAGTCCTCTGAATGGCTAAAGAAAAACAAAATTAAGACTTTGGAGTGGCCTAGTCAAAGTCCTGACCTGAATCCTATTGAGATGCTGTGGCATGACCTTAAGAAAGACATGCTCGAAAACCCTTCTTTTTGTGGCTGAATTACAAAAATTCTGCAAAGATGAGTGGACCAAAATTCCTTAACAACGCTGTAGCAGACTCGCAAACGCTTGATCGCAGTAATTGCTGCTAAGGGTGGCCCAACCAGTTACTCGGTTAAGGGGCAAACACTTTCTCACACAGGGCCATGTAGTTTTGGATTTTGTTTTTAATAATAATAAAAACCTTAATTTAAAAACTGTGTTTACTCTTATTTTTGACTAATATTTACATTTGTTTGATGATCCGAAACATTAAAGTGTGACAAACATGCAAAAAGATAATAAACACAGTTTCAAACCGAAGGTCAAATACCTGCGATATTATAATATTGTGTGGACAAACTAAAAATCTAGGGATTCTACCGACAAGACATTAACATGCTTTCAAAAGGCACCAAAAATCAATGCTTTGCATTTCAAATAAAATATTTGCACACTTTATTAAATAAAATGCGTGACTGCCTGGGTTCGATTCTCCGGAATCCTTGACCGACTGGGAAACCGCCTTGTCCCTGGAAGTGTAGACCACCACCAAAAATGGGAAATTGTATGGTTTTGCATTGTATTTGGTCGAGGATTTCGCCTCTCCCAAACTTCATTCATTTATCTTCTCACCAGCTTATTCCCTAACCTGGGATCATAGGTGCTGGAGCCTATCCCAGCGCAGATAAGGCAAGAGGCAGAGGTAAACCCTAGACAGGTTGCCAGTCCTTCGTAGGACCGCACATAGACATACTAACACACACTCACATTCACTCCTATTGGCAATTTTTGTATCACCAATTAACCTAATGTACATATTCCGGACTGTGAGTGGAAACCAGAGTACCCAGAGTAAACCCATACAAGTGGGGAGAACGTGCAAATTTCGCACAAAAAAAACCAGGAATCAAAACCAAAACCTTCTTGCTGTGAGGCGAACGTTCTAACTATTACATCACTGCACCCTACTTTAAACTTTTGTCAACACTGAATCTTTAGCAGCAGCACAAATCTTTAGCAGCAGCACAGATTCTGGTGTTGATTTGTGACGTGATGAGACTGTCACTCATCAGGTCATGTCCAAACAACAGTATGAGGTGGAAAGTAACATAACTGGTGTTGCGACCTAACACCAGTAACAATGTCAACACAGCTAGTCTTACACACGCTGTAGACTGTATAGAAAGGTTTTTGCCTAGAATAAAATAAAACAGAAAAAAAATCTGTGGATTATTTTATTACTATCTGGAAATATATTGAGCATTTCTTTACAGAAAAACATGAACAATGAAAAAAAAATGATTTATAGATATTGCATTTTAGAAACAACAAAGAATAACTTTTTACAGTCACAGTGGAACAGTAATGAATATCATAACAAAATATTTTTGTATATTTACCTCTAGTGTTACTACAGAAACAAACTCTTAAACACGCATATACATTAATATATCTGTATGAACAAAATACAACACACACTGAGTTCGGAAAGCTGGTATGCAAATTGCTTTTACTAGATTTTTTTGAAGGGAGCTTCCAATAATTATTAATAGATTGCATTGTAAAAAAAAATGTAATAAAAAATTACTTGACCCTTAAAAAAAATTTTTTTTCACTGAAAGCTGGATTTAACCGCATTAAAAAATAAACAAGAAATGAAACTTAAAAATATGTTGAGGTTGTAATTTTCAAAAGAGCCCCCCGGATACAGATTATTTTATCATAACTCCGGGCTTTTGATACATGAAAGCAAACACAAACTTAAAATACATAAGCATTTAATATACTGGGTGTCCTTAAGTTTCAATATATAGAAAATAACACTTTTCAAAATGAAAACCATTTTGTAATGTTCTACCATTGTTCTAAAAACATGTTTCGAGAGTTCTGACATTTGCTTCTAAAATCAGAGACTCAATACTGAAACACATCAGAGGAAGAACAATTGCTGCTTCTTTTCATTTATGTAAAAAAAACGTCATGATTGTTCACTCTCACGTCACTGATCCCCAGTCAGTGACTAATGCTTATCCTTTTCATGCAAAATGTGTAAATGGTCTTACATTGAGCTGCAGGATTCAGGCTGCTGTGTGTGGGAAAGTGTGATATGAAACTCACGGTGAAAATAACAAATGCCACTAACATTAATTTAGCAGCATATGAATTTGTTTATATTTTAGGGGAAACAAGGACAGGCAGGTATAAACAGGAATAATAACTGTAGAAAGCGGCAAAATTAAAGAACAATTCAATAAAGATTACTTAGAGCGAAATGGTGTAAGTAAAATTAAAATGTAAAATTTTTCCCCTAATCCCCTTATACCCAAGATTTCTTAGAATTTATAGAGCTTCATAATTGGCGCCATGAGTCAATGAAATTGGAATTTTTCAACTCAAGTGGTTATCAGTTTTAGTATATGGTCATGATTTGTGGAGAGGTTTAGCAATCCAGTATCCAACAGTGTTGGATGTAACTCATATACTCATACCAGCGACACCCCCCCCCACACACACACAGGCTATGAGTCACTGCTGTGCTGAGAATGAACAACCAAGCAAATAACATCTGTTCCTGCGGTGTTCCTTTTTAACGGACAGGCAGGTTAGAAGGGGGCTAAGACATTGTGCACAGGAACAGATGGGCTACCTTCAGTAATTACAGACCTACAGGGTGTCTCGTATTATAGGTGTTGCTGATAAAATGGTGAGTTACATGAAAGTAATGATATTAAACATTTGAGTTTTTACTCAGATTATTAAACCAAACTGAGCAACATGCTTTACTACAAATGCTTTTTAAACTGTTACTTTTGTCACGAAGATAATAGGACATAGCGCAGACAAAGGGGTGGAAAATGAAGCAAAAGAAAAATCAATATTTCTTAATTTATCTTCTATACACGCTTATTCCCCAACTTTAGGTCGCAGGTGTCAGCTGGAGCCTATCCCAGCACACATACAGCGAAAGGCAAGGGTCACCAGTCTGTCTCAGGGCCACACATAGTCAAACAACCACACACAACCATTCACACCTATGGGCAATTTAAAATAACCAATCAACCTAATGTACATGTTTTTAGACTGTGGGTGGAAACCAGAGCACCCAGAGGAAACCCACACAAGCAGGAGGAGAACATGCAAACTCTGCACTAAAAGACCCCTTGCCTTTCTCAGCAGAAAGACGGGAGACAGGACCTTTATGCTGTGAGGCGACCGTGCTAACCACTATGTCACCGCGCCTCCAAATTCAATATTGTTAATAACAATAATATCAATACATTTTCTTTAGCTTGCCTTACAAAAACCTTCAAGGTTACCTTACATCAAAAGAATAGTACTACAGTGACGAAATACAAAAACAACAAATGAACAATTAAAGGCAGACACAGATTATGTGGGGTTTCTATTCTAAATAAGTGAGTTTTGAATTAAATTTATATAAAAAAAAACATACCTTTACATATTTCCCTTTTATTTTAGTCCACTATTTGGATTAATGCTGCTACAAGTTTGAGTAAACTTTTTAAAATAGTCTGTATTGTTTGATATGGTAAAGTCTTGGGTCATGGTAAACACTACCAGTGACAGCTACATGCATACCTTATACTTAAAGCACTCCACATAGCTAAAGCAGGTAACCGTTAGTCACAGGCTTTGATAATTTAGGAGTTGAGTATGGATGAAGAGAATTTCTGGTAGTTTAGAAACATATAGCCAAGAACATCTCAAAAATTTATTGGCACCCAAAAAAAAACACAAGTTAAAAGGCTTCATCCTTCGATGTCTCCATCGTTAGCCTTTAACTATGTACATTTTTCCTAGAGTGCAATTATTGGATAATAAAATAAAAAGATCTTGAAATCCAGACCATTCTTGATCTCAAGCAAATCATGAGAAATGAATAAAAAGAATACTAACTGACCGGCTGAGTAGTGATAATTATAGACTTCACTATCTATCAGTGATTTTACATCGGTGCTGTTTCTAGCTAGCGGTTGTAGATAAAAGCAACCTCTCTGGCTGTTTTACATCCATTAAACTACCCACATTTGCTTTTCTGTCTTTCATTTCACAGCACAGATGCTAACTTATTAATAATTTATCTATGCAAATGCTGCACTAACACTTAGCTAACCTGGCACGGCAGGCTGAAATCAACAGGAATCCTAGTCAGGTTAATCATAAGGGCTCATTAGTGTTAAAAAAAAGGTTTACTGTGCATAAAAACCTAGAAATGATCTCACCATGAGATTATTAGTGTGTGTGTGCGCCTGGTGTTTGTTTTTTAATCAGAAGTTCAAGAAACCCACACCAACAGTCCTAGGGGTTAATTCATCCTATGACAAGTGATTAAGCTAATAAGGCTGAACTAACGACCAATGAAAGCAAACCTACGCAAGAGCGGGGAGAACATGCAATCTTGGCACAGACCTCTTTCCCAGGAATCGAACCCCGGGACCTTCTTGTTATGAAGCGACCGTGCTAACCGCTATGCCACCGCACCACCCTAGGTGTTCAATTGCATTTTAACATTCAAAGTCTAGCAGTACAAAGTAATATCATCAATGTCGTGTACTAAAAAGAACTCAAGAAAGCAGTCACATAGTTTGCTTATGCCTTGAGTCGATTCTTACTGGAGGGAGGATAAGAATTGCCAAGAGCTCATTATTTTACACTTGATAAACCAAAATAAACTATTTCTATGCAATAATCCCATTGGAAGCAACTTCCTATAACCCCCTATCAAGAATTTCTAAACTGCAGGTTGCAGCGCAGTCCCCTAAAGTCATTAGAATTCTGTTTGATGCATGAGGTCTGCCAGTGGCATCATGTTTGAGCCTAAAAAGCTGTTGCTGATAATCAAATAAATTGCTCATCTGTTGTACCACAGCAGAGTATGATGACTGACAAGTGGTGTCTGGATAGAGTGAACTCTCCAGAATTGGGACTCACTCAGGAAACAGGTTTAAATACACACTCAATAAATTATGTGAATATGACAGTTTGTCCCTGGCTACATCATTTTCTTACATGCTTACCCAGAGATTAACAACTTTGTGTATTTATGCCTTTGTTGTCTACAAAAACATGACGAATTCCAAACATCCCAGCTAAGCTTTCCTATTTTCTTATTACAACGCTTTAGACTGTAATCAGAACAGGTGGGGCTATTGTTCCAGTCTGTTCTGTTTGTGCATTTATACAAGGAGTGTTTTGACCACTCAGGGTCTGGGTGCTGAAGACAAGCTTTCGTTGTGCGCTGGTCACGACAATTGCCATTCAGGGTGTAAAAACTTGATGGGGTGTGTCTTGGCCCACTTGGCGAAAACGGTCTTCTCTGTTATGAAACGGTGGCCGCCGTAAGGGGCGCTCTCGTGCAGGATGTACTCGGCACACTCATCACGACTTCCTGCTTCATAGTAATGATACGGCACCTTTCTGTAGCCTTCAGATCTGAGAGCAAGAATGGACATAAAGAAGATTTTTGGAATATTTTTGAAGACAATGGGAGAACATACAGAACACCATTTAATTCAATTCAGCTTTATTTGTAGAGCGCTTTTAACAATCATTGTCTCAAAGCTGCTTTACAGATACATATGCAGGATGAAATTATAGTTGTTTGTCCCTGGAGAGCAAGCCAGAGGCACCATCGACGGTGGCAAGGAAAAACTTCCTAGGGGAAATAGGAAGAAACCTTGAGAGAAACCACAGGGAACCCATCCTCATTCGGGTGACAGACAGATACAGAGGTTATATAGTGTATGTGTGATTGTGTAACTTAAGAATAAAAATGTTAAAATACAGTGGGCCAAAAAAACTTTGTCAGCCACCAATTGTCAGAACCAATGTTCTCCCACTTAAAAAGATGAGAGTGGCCTGTAATTTTATCATAGGTAAAACTACAAGAGACAAAATGAAAAAAAAAAACACATCTGTCTGATTTTTAAAGAATTGATTTGCAAATTATGGTGGGAAAATAAGTATTCTATCACCTACAAGCAAGATTTCTGCCTCGGTCTTTTACTCGTTACCTGTATTAATAGCACCTGTTTGAATTCGGTATCAGTATAAAAGACACGTATCCACAACCTCCAAACTCCACTATGGCCAAGACTAGAGAGCTGGCAAAGGACACCAGAAACAAAATTGTAGCCCTGCACCAGGCTCGGAAGACTGAATCTGCAAAAGGTGAGCAGCTTGGTTTGAAGAAAATTAACTGTGGGAGCAATTATAACCGAATGGAAAACATACAAGACTACTGATAATATCCCTCTATCTGGGGCTCCAAGATCTCACCCCTACGCCGCCAGGGAACCAAATCCTGCAGTGCCAGACGTATTGAGATGAACGTTGGTCATTGACTAAATACCTATTTTTCACCATAATTTGCAAATAAATTTTTTAAAAATCAGACAATGTGATTTTTTGGATTTTTGGAGTTGGATTCATAGTTAAGACGAACTATGAAACTATGATGAAAATTACAGGCATCTCTCATCTTTTTAAGTGGGAGAACTTGCACAATTGTTGGCTGACTAAATACTTTTTTGCCCCACTGTATATCAAGAAACTTTAAAGAACGTCTAGACATCAGAAAAGAGATGTATTATGCCTTAATTAACATTTCTGGAGTTCTGCTTCTCTTTCATTTTTTTTGGTTCACCTTGGCAAGTTTGCTAGGTTGTATAAAGTAATAAATGATTTCAATCTCACTCCTCCGTACCACCCCGGAGCACCTGTTAGAATTCAATTACGGTAAAACCATTTGAGGTCAATCACAACGACAGCTGAGCAGATCATTTTAAAACAGGTGCCATCCAGCTAGCAAGGAAATTGACTTCGCAGTGGACTGCTGTTTCTCTACGTCGCAGCCATAACTGGTGGCCACGATGAGATTAACTATCAAACGAAAGTGACTTGTTGTTTTGCAGCTGGTAGACTCAATGCGCAATAGATATCCAATTACAAATATACAATACTTATCATAGAAACCTATCACACCAACCACAAACGTTTTAGACCTAGAGAGTATGTAAAGAGCAAGGTGAAGACTAGGAATTTATAACACTCACTGCTGACTAATGGAGCTTGACCGCTTGTTGAAAAATGTGATGTGAAATAAGATTGATTTATTTTACTAGACAAGAAAAAGAATTTTCAACAAGGGAACATGCTGTGTTTTAACAGAGTAGGAAAAATATAGCATTTCTTAATTAAAAAGTCATTCTTCTTAGATATTGTGGGAGATATTGCAATGATCTTAAATTCTGCCAAACACAAATAGACCTATAGTATATGTCATGTCATCTTGGACATTTTATACCTTTTGGACCTTCATGTCAAAATTTTCTGGAAATATCAAGAACCAAAGCACTGAAACTCTAATGTTATTGTCAGAATTTGATTGTACAAATTAACATTATTCAAGTAAAAATGTCAGTGCTGTGGAGTTTTTGCAGTCAAACAGCAGGTTGAAATTTATACTGATTTTTTAGGTTCTTGTAAATGCTAATACTTGGATAATAACATATAATTTTAGTAATCAAATAAATAATAAATAATAAAGGACATAATGTAAGACATATATGATGTGTAGGTATAAACAAAAAGTGCATGCAGTACGTGTCGTTACTAACTTGCAGTACGTGTCATTGATCATTCCGTACACATGGATCTTCTTGCACATGTCCATGGCTAAGATGAGGGTGAACCATCCAGTGCTCAGGTACGACCCCGAGGTAATCCTGTGAATGATTAAAAAAGAAATAAATAAAGGTCACTGTGAAAGATTACACAGCTGTGATTCAACTCACGCACAGTGAGCTGGTTCATTAAATGAAAATCACCAGGCGATGTGAAGGATGTGAAGATGTAGATTTCACTCCTGAAGAGGAGTAGCAGTGCAGACTGATGCATCATATCTGATTTATTCATTCATTCATTCATTTTTTCATTTTATTCATCTTCTATACCCGCTTATTCCCTAACTTGTGGTCACAGGGCTTCTGGATCCTATCCCAGCACACATAGAGAGAAAAGCAGGGCTACACATAGACAAACAACCACAGACACTCCCATGGGCAATTCAGAATCACAGATCAACCTAATGTAGATGTTTTTGCACAAGAGAAAACCCATCCAAGTGTGTGAATGAAATGCAAACTCCGCACAAAAAGATTCCTTGCCCGGAAATCAAAACCAGGACCTTCTTGCTGTGAATCAATTTATTCAGTCATTTATTCATCTTCTATACCCGTTTATTTTGTAACTCTGGGTCATGGGGGTCTGCTGGAGCCTATGCCAGTACACATAGAGCAATAGGCAGGTACCGCCTGGACAGGTCGCCAGTCCAGCGCAGGGCCACACATAGACAAACAACCACGCACACTCACACAAACACACTCCTATGGGCAATTTAGAATCACCAATCAACCTAATGTACATGTTTTTTGG
>JAOTQW010075208.1:0-12637 GCA_026260075.1 Sisor rabdophorus
CTGGGATAGGCTCCAGCAGACCCCCGTGACCCGGATTTGGGAATAAGCGGGTAAAAGAAGATGAAATGAAAAAATGTCCCTCTGTATTTTAGTTCAGCTCACTGTAAATGCGCTAACAGGAAATGTTAACAGGAAGTGAAACAACCGGAGGGAGGAGGGAGGAGGGTGTTTGGCAGAAGGAGTCTACCGAGACAATTGATTAAAATGTACCCATCCCACAATTACTCAGTCCGTTTGACTTCAGCCGGTTAACCGAGTCATTAATCGGGGATGAAGGATGGGTAAGAAGTAAAAAAAAATTATTTTTTTCTTTAAACATCACCAGTTTAAATACTGTTGCGCCATCGATCAGGTAATAATGTTAACAACGACTTCCTCACGGACGTCTCAGACTGCCGTGTGTGAACTTCTCTATGTTTTGTCTTTTATTCAAACAGCTCACTGATGGAGACTTTTGACGAATCGGCAAACTACGCGAACTATTATAATTCTGGGTTCAATGGAACAGAGCCTGACCAAACCCCGCACGCCGACATACTCCTCGCCACATCCTTCATCTTCCGAATTGTGATTGTGTTCAGTCTCGTCGGAAACATCCCGGTCGTCGTGATGACTTTATTCTGTATGAGGCTCCGATCGCTGATCGCCGTCTTCATGTTCAACTTGGCCCTGTCCGACCTGCTGAACACCGTCACACTGATTTTCTGGTTCCACCAAAACATCTGGAACTCGCTCTCTGGAGATGCAGCGTGCAAATCTTACAGTTTTGTTTTTTCAGCCGGCATTTTCAGCCGTTTCGGGTTGATGGCGTTGATGAGCGTTCAGCACTACCTGGTTGTGGTGCGTCGCCTGTCAGGTCGGAAGAGAGGACGTCGCTTTAACATCTGTCTTATCGGCGTGTGGCTGCTGAGCGTTTTGGCAGCACTGCCAGGCACAGTGCACAGCGAGGTGTATTCAACAGGCTGCCTGATGAACAGTGGCTCGCTACGTGACGCCCTTACATACACAAAGACCACCATTTTCCTGGGCACCTCTTTGATCGCAGGTTTTTGCCACGTCAAGATTTGGCAAACCAACTTTAAGTCACCAGGAAAGCAGTCACACGAAACAACTGGATTAACCTTCTGTCTGGTAGCTACTTTCTTTATTTGTCAGGCTCCTTTTAACATCATAAACATTTTGAACAAGACGATTTCGAATCCTTCAAACGACGAGCAGTTTTATTATGCGTCCGGCGTCTGCGAAGTCATTGCTTATACACTCTGCTGCTGGAATCCAGTGATCTACGCTTCATTTCTTCTAAAATTACCCGGAAAAGCGAAAGAGATTTGTGGAAAACAAGCTGCCTCAAACGACATAGAAATGAGAAACCGATGAAGGTTGTGACACGTTCATCGATCTTCTAGCTGGATGTGAGTGGCTATTTTACCCGTATAAAATAATACAAAAATTGTTTAAGGTTTAGGACATTCCAGGTAGAAAGCACAAACCAGAACAGATATGCTACACTGCCAGAAGTTTGCGGTCACCTGACCATCAGATCCATATGCGGTTCTTCTCCAAACTGTTACTATAAATCTGGAAGCACAAGGTTGTCTAGACTGCTTCAGCATGACACTGACCCTGAGCTTAAAAGCCCCTGAGCTCCATCATCACACACCAGTGTTCAGCACAAAGTCCTGATCTCACCACCACATCTCACAGTCAAGCTTCACGTTGGAGTGGCACTTCATCAACTACATCAGATGACCATATAGTGTATATACTGTAGGTAGGTAGGTGGGTAGATGGATTTTTTATACTTTATTTGATATAGTTTACTATATAACTTTAGTTTCCTCTTTTATATGCGAGACAGTGGGGCAGCAAGATGGTCGTGGGTTCGATTCCTGAGTCGTTTTGTGCCGAGTTTGCATGTTCTTTGCCAAGTTGGGTTTTCTCCGGGTACTCTGGCTTCCTCCCACAGCCCATTAAGTTGATTCTAAAATTTCTCCTTCCGAGTGGGTGTGGTTGTCTGTGTGTGGCCTTGCGATTGACTGGTGACCTATTCAGGGTGTACCCCTGCCTTTCTCCCCATGTGCACTGGACTCCAGCAGACCCCCCGTGACCGTGCGTTCGGAAATAAGCGCGTATAGAAGATGAATGAAGATATAATACAGTAGTAGTTATACAGTGTATGGATGCAGATATAGCTAAAGTTTTTACATTTGTAAGTATTTTAATGCAAGAAAATGTTTTTTCCCCCCTGTAATGTATCGCTGACAAACAGAGAATAAACAAAAGACATTTATGTTTCAAACAAAGTTATAATTATTTATTGATTTTTTTTTTTACATGCTATACAGATGTGACTGTTTGAAGAGGAAATGTGAAACTTGAAGAATGAGGAACTTTGGGGGTGGGGCAAGGTGGCGGTCAGGAGAAGCTGCATAGATGGAAATAAATGACGTACCGCTGAGTTTGGAAACTCCTTTAAACAAAAACTAAGCGGCGTTCACGGGACCGGCTTAGGGCGAGTTGCGATACATCAGATATACGGTACGTCATTGAATAAATTCAGTCTTGTTTACTATAAACACGAAATACAGTAATGTTTGCGCTGCGCTTAGAGGACCTGTTACAGTATCAACTTTAACGCCAGGGCATTTAAACGCTCACAGAGCTAAAGCCAGGATTTTTTTAAAAAGCAGTTTAAGCAAATCAATATGATGTCTTAGAACATCCAATCCGGCTGGAACAGGTACGGACTGCGATGGGGAGGAGATGATCAGCCCTTAGAACCCAAACACACGTCCTGATGAGATAAGGCATAGATAAGATTCAAATCAAAGCGATGGTCAACTTCCTTCATTTCATTGTCTTCACTTATTTATTTAACAGATTATTATCATTATTGATACACTGATGGCGTTGCCAGGCGTTTTAGAAACCCTTCTCCCTGGCATGGCTGATCAATTACACAGGAGATTAGACAGTGTGTTTTGAGAAGGAGAAGTTTTTTTTGTTTATTGGGTTTTTTTTTTTTTGTTTTTTTTTTTTTGGAGGGAGTGTTTCATCGGGTCGGAGGCAGCGATGCACCGCAAAAAATAAAATCTGGTCAAAAAAAAAAAAAAAAACACCAGAAATTAGGGGTTATTCTGTAATAAGAAACTCAACATTTTAAGGGACAAAAAGACCAGGTGGGAACAGTAAAGGATAAAAAAAGAGAGATTTATACTAGTAAAGGTAAATAAACACAGAAGAGGGAGAAAATAAAAAAAAACAGTGAGTGAAAGAAAAAAGGGGAAAAGTGAAAAAGGGAGAAAAACGAAGAGTGAGACAGTTAAACTTGGAGAATGGGAAACCGGGGGAAGGGGGGAGGGGGTCAGGAAAAGCTGCATAGATAGAACTAAATTGTAAAAACCATAAAAAATAAGCAAGAGCCGGCGTGAGAAAGAGAAATAAAAAGAAAGAAATAAGAGGAAAATAAATATTCCCGAGAGACACAGCTTTAAAACAAAAAATAAAATGTAACATGTTTCATGTATAATATTATTAGTAATAATAATAATAATAATAATAAACTGTTTGTGCTTTCAACAGGATATAAATCCAAAAAGCGAGATTTATTACAGGTCGAGTATCGAGTATCTTTTTTAAAGTAATATTTTCTGAAATTTATTGCAGTTTTAACTCACCGTAAAAGAGCTGAAAAAAAATAACAGTGAATTTATTTATTTTTTTAACCCAAGAATTTGGATTTCGGTGCATTTCTCCTAAAAACTCTGGCAACTCATGGCAACACTGTTAAAGTCAAGCGCAGGTACAGCACGTCTAAACATCTGTATTAAAGCTTTAGAAAGAAGTAGGAAAATACTAACTCGTCATTCGTTCTTTTTCCTCCTTATAAAAAAAAAAAAAAAAAGGTCCTGATCGCCGAACGTTTATGCACAAAAACCTGTCCGGTTTCTAAAGTGTAAAAACAGTGACCGAATTTTACCCTGACAAAACGGAGAAAAAGAAAAAAAAACTTCAAGTATTAGATCAGACTTTACAGCTTATTTAAATCCACATGCAAACTAACAGCATGTTAATCCACTATTTCTACCGGAACGTACCACATGATGGTTCGGGGGGACGGAGGGTAGGAGGGCTGCATTCTAGAGCGCGAGGACGACTGTATAAAGAGCGGACGGCTTGAGAACAGCATTTAATGGGGGCACGGGGGGAGGGAGAGTGTAAAGGGAGAAGAGATTGAGCGGATATCAGTCGCACTCCGTTTCCCATCATGCTCTTAGGGGCTTTCAGATTCAGACATCACCTGTGAGAACAGAGTACATGATTTAAAAAAAAAAATTTGGGTAAGGATGATGATGGATGATGATGGAGCCGCGCCTCTTACCTGCGTGCTGCTGCACCCGGTTTTGCTCCCATTCGCTCAGGTCATGTGTGCTTCCGTTCTCTCTAAAAGCTAGCAGCGGCGTCCTTCTCCTTTTCTCGTCCTCTTCCTCTCCGTCTCCCTCCTGACGGGACAGCTTGGCCACCATGGGCACCTCGATCACTTCCTCGAATGCAGCCGTTTCCGTGACGATGCCGTTTTCCTGAAGAGCATCGGTGCTCGACCTGATCAAAAATGTCAGTGTGACATTACGACCACAAGAGGGCAGCACAAATACGGAGTCTGAAATAACCTTATAGCTGAAATGAGGAGTGAATGGTAGTACTTACTCATGTCCAGCAGAGGGCAGTGTGTGTAGGCTGAGGTCAGGGTTGGTGTGTCCGTTACTGTCTTTGTGCTGTGTGTCCTGAGGGGTCTGTGGAGCCGAGACGGTGATGGATGGGATCCCGGGGGCCACATTCACTGAAAGAGAGGGACAGACAGACGGATTGAGTAAGCAAGAGAGAGAGAGAGAGAGAAAGAGAGAGAGAGAGAGAGAGAGAGGAAGCAAGAGACAGATTAAGACAGTAAGCGAGAGAGAGAACGAGACAGAGAGATAGTGAGGAAGCAAGAGAATGAGAGACAGAATGGGTAAGAGAAAGAAAGAGAGACAGAGAGAGACACACAAAGAGTGAGTAAGAGAGAGAGACAGAGTGAGTAAGAAAGAAAAAGAGGAAGAAAAAGGTAAAATCCAGGTCTCACCTGCATCCTGAGAATTCTGCGGATTAAAATTTCCGGTCCCTCGAGTCTGACCGGGGCTTTTCTGCGCGCACACACACACACACACACACACACACACACACACACACACACACACACGCACAAAGGTTTTTTATTCAACCAGGGCAAGTGTGTGCATCTGTGTGTGTCTGTGTGAGTGCGTGTCAGTGTGTGTGTGAGTGCGCGTCAGTGTGTGTGTGTGTGTGTGTGTGTGTGTGTACCTGATCCGAACGGCGGGTACGTTTCATGATCTCCTCGAGACGCTGTGGGATTAGAGAGTGTGTTGGGGTTAGTGAGGTGAGGTTGATGTTTAAACTTCAGAAACATGAGAAGAAGAAGAATAAATCATCCGCTACCTTTTTCCTCTCCAGTCGCTCCGCCTCCTCTTTCTGGAAGTGTCTCTCTCTCTGCTGACGCAATCGCTCCGCCTCTTCGCGCTGACGAGCCTCCTCTTCCTCCTTCTGTCCACACAGACACACGCTGTTCTCAGATCACACATTTATATACATACATAAATACACACAAGTAAGAGAGAGAGACAGCAGAGAGCGACAGAGACAGCCAGCAGAGAGAGAGAGAGACAGCCAGCAGAGAGAGAGAGAGACAGCCAGCAGAGAGAGAGAGAGAGAAAGACAGCCAGCTGAAAAAGAGAAAGATAGCCAGCAGAAAAAAAGAGAGAGACAGCCAGCAGAAAAAGAGAGAGACAGCCAGAAGAGAGCGAGAGAGAGACAGCCTGAAGAGAGCGAGAGAGACCTGTCTCTGCAGGCGTGCTGCTTCTTCCTCTCTCTCCCTCTGCTGTCTCTCTTCCTCGACCCGTCTGTCTTCTTCCTCCTTGCACTTTTTTTCATCGGCCAGACGCTGAGCCTCCTCTTCTCTTTTCGCTTTCTCTTCAGCTATCTTCCGCGCCATATCCTCTCTGTGTCGTCTGTACACACACACACGCACACGCACACACACACGCACACACACACGCACACACTTTATAACACAAAGTGTTTTATATCTGCGACACGTTATCGCTTCAACCGGTGATTTCGTACCGCTCGGCTTCCTCCTGCCGCCTTTTCTCCTCTTCCTCTTTCTCCCTCTGTTCTCTAGCCTGCCGTCGTTTCTCCGTCAGCAGTCGAGACGCCTCCTCAGGGTCGGTGGTTCCTACACTGGTTCTGACTGCTGGAGAACTCGTAACTCTCTCTACACCTTGCAGAAACAGGAAAAGTATATGAAATGCCTTGTGTGTGTGTGTGTGTGTGTGTGTGTGTGTAGAAACAACCCAAGTGGTGGTTCGAACCATTAGACTCCACTTTCCGTGTGAATTCAGCTGCTCCTTTTTTCTCACTTTGCTCCTTTTTCTGTTTCTCCTCCTTCTCTTCCTCCTCCTCCTCCTCCTCTCCCCTGCATCCTTCTGCCTCTTCCCGTTTAGACTCTTCTTCCTCTTTTAGGTCCTTGTCAACCTCCGGACTCGCTCTTAGGTTCTCTGGTGTCAACCGGATGGGCCGCAGGTTACCAGGTAGGAGGGACGGGGTGCCCTTGGATAGGGATGCGGTAGATGGTGGAGGTGGTGTACTGGATCGTTTTAAGGTGGGAGACTTCTGAGGAGGTTTGATGGAACTTCTATAAAAAAAGTGAGAGGAAATTTACTCACTGAGCTTTAAACCCTGACTGGGAGGGGGAGGGGGTGTTTGGTTGTAGGGAATTCAGGTGGAAGAGTCCTTAGAGCAAAAAGATCCCTGGTTCGATTCCCAGGCAAGGGTTTTTTATGTGCAAAGTTTGCATGTTCTCACTATCCTTGAATGGGTTTACTCTGGGTACTTTGGTTTCCTCCCACAGTTTAAAAACAAGTATATTAGAATAATCTAAATTGCCCTGTGATGGTCTGGCGACCTGTCCAGGGTGTACCGCTGCCTTTTGCCCTTTTTGCGCTGGGATAGACTCCAGTAGACCCCTTTGACCCCGAGTTAAGAAATAAGCGGGTATAGAAGATGAATGAATATTCATGTAAAAGACATCCTTTAAATGGTCCAGCTAGACCAGGGTACACCCTGGTAGCCAGTCCACCAAAGGGTTACATAAACAAACAACCACATTCACTCCTATGGGCAATTATGGGAAATATCGATCAAACTAATGTACATGTTTTTGGACTGTGGGAGGAAACCAAGCACAGGAATAGCATTCAAACTCCTCATAAAAAGACCAGGAATCGAACCCAAGATCTTCTTGCTGTGGGGGTGATCGTGTTAACTCTATACACCACAATATATATATATATTATTATGTGGTGTATTATATATATATACACACACATTTCTTGTCAGTACCTGGCAGGTGATGGCTGGTTGACTTTAGTTCGCTGGCTGCCAGGAGAGGGCGCTCTTTTAATGCTGGCCAGGGTCAGAGTTGGAGTGGGGCATGACAGATTAGCCCAGGACTTGCGCACATAATCCTTATCCTTTCTATCAACCTAACCAAGACAAAAAAATCCCACACAGTCAGTTAAATTAAAGCTACTTTTTTACCAACAAAACAACAATAATAATAATATTAATAATAACAACAACATTAGTGGTTTATTAGCGCTCGCTGCTTTTGACGCTTTTGTCCAGCAGATGGCGGTAGATAAAGAAAGATTACATATAAACGGTGTCCACGTTTACTCTGCATAAAGTTTCTAGTCTAACCTTTGCACAGTATTTATGCTTTTTTAATTCAGTGTGTGTGTGTGTGTGCGTGTGTGTAAGTGTAAAGAAACAAACGCATTTTGTGTTTAAAAAAAAAAAAAAAAAAGGATTTGGCACTGATGCCTGTGTAACAGACTGAAATAGTCGAATTCGGGTCAGTAGCCGAGTCTCAGGCTTAAGTCCTTAATACTATAAGCCTTGAGCAAACACACACACACACACACACACACACACACACAGTTGCCTTACAGCAAAAAGGTCCCGGGCTTGATTACCAGGCATGTTGCTTGCATGGATTTACTCCAGGTTTTATGGTTTTCTCCCACAGTCCAAAAAACATGTACATTAGGTTGATTTGGTGATTCTAAATTGCCCATGGGAGTCAGTGTGAGTGTGTGTGTGTGGTTGTTTCAACTATGTGTGACCCTGCAATGGACTGGCGACCCTTGTCCTTTGGGTCTAGGAAATGAATGGATGATGTGAACTGAGGTGGAGCAAAAAGTATTATTTAACTGAGTGAATATTTGGATATTTGATCAAAAATTGTTCGGTTCAATTTGATTCAATTCGATTTGATTCACTTGCCCCTAGTGGATTAAAAAAATCCATCGGTGCATTAGGTTAAAGACCAAATGTTTCATTCTTTTCGTTTTCAGAGAGACAGCTGTCTTGTGTGTCCTTCTCTTACCGGCAGACTCTGGGTTGCCCTCCTGCACTGGTTGGGTTCTGGCCTGGCTTTGACGGCCCGCTCCAGGCTGAGGCCGGCTCTGATTGGTCGCTCGGCACTGCGTGGCTGCATGGTCTTGACGGACAGTAAGCTCGTTTGGTGACAGGAGGCTGAGCGAGGACAAACGGGGGTCACTGAACCGAGGCCAAAGGTTTAAGCAGCCGGGTGGAGTTTATTAAATGAGGGGCGAGCGGAGGGGGTTAGGAAACGTGAGAGGAAATGAAATGACAAAAGGAGGAGGAAAGAGAGAGAAAAGGGTGTGTCAGCATCTACAAAGCAATAAAAGGGTCACACCGCGTCTACCAGCGAGTTAAGGGAGGAGCTTAAAGTAGAGGGGCGTGTCCTGCACACCTGTCCCATCCGAGTCAATAGTGAGTGTGGCCCCTGTAATGGGCCGTGTGTGTTAGAGGCTTTTTTGCATTTTTTTTGTTAGGTTAGGATTAGAAAAGACCAGAGAGAGACAGAGAGAGAGAGAGACAGAGAGAGAGAGAGAGAGAGACACACACAGAGAGAAAGAGAGCGAGACAGATAGAGAGAGAGAGAGAGAGAGAGAGAGAGAGATACAGAGAGATACAGAGAGAGATACACCTGAATAGCAACAAAAGGAATAAAAGTTGCATAAGAGTTGAAAGTTTACTCCCACATACAGCCAAACACAAGAGTTAAACTGAGCCCAAACACCACCCCCCCACACACACACACTAGACTGAATAGTTTAAGAAAACAAGCATTAATATTCATTAATAATTTTTTATCAAGCAGGAAAATGTGTGTGCGTTTCTTACACTACCTGCATCTACAGACAGACAAACAGCACTACGGCTCCTGGCCAGGTACGAGTGTGTTGGTGTCTGTAAGCGACTGATTATGTTGCTCTCCCACGGCGTTAGAGGCAAGCGATGCATACCTAACACACAAACACACACACACACACACGGCATGTGTTGTTAACAAGTTTATTACGGTGTCACAAATGCTGAGAAGATGAAGCATGAATTCATGTCTCTTAGACTGCATTTACATCACAAATATCAGGCAACCCATTTCGGATTATTTCCTTTAATGTGACAGACGGGATGTGACCCACGATCGTGTAAGCAGAAAAAAAAATGTCCAGGTTTCCGATATTTCCAGAGCAGATTCCGAAAATACACAGGAATTTAATCGGATAATGCAGGTCAGCGTCACTGAATATGCGACGGTCACACACACACACGTACACACACACACACACAGACAGACAGACAGACACACACTCCTATGCCCAAATTACCATTTAGCCTAAGTAGTATGGTTTTTTTTGGACTGTAGGAGGAAACTGGAGAACCCGGAGTAAACCTACATAAGCTCAGGTGGAACATGAAAACCCAAAAAAGACCCCTCGCCTGGGAATCGAACCTGGGATTTTCTTGCTGTGAGGCGACTATGCTAACCACTTCGCCACTGCTCTGCCCCACCTTTAAGAAAGAATAATGAATGTGTATTTAATTATGGTGGTGTTTTTTGACTTTCTTTTCTGGTCAGTATGTCTACACTGGGTTGCTTCGACATGAATAGTGTAAACACATATTCTAAAAAGGGTCCGTTTTTAAAACTGTAAGCTTGTCGTAAAAAAAAAAAGAAACCAAAACAAGGATAGAGCTACCAAATTGGAATACACCCACAGCTGTAAATGCAGCTTTTAAGACCCTGGTACCTTTCACAAACTGACCCCCACCACTGAAGAGGTCACCATGCCGAAGGAACACATGCACCTTTAAACTGAATAGATCTTAAAGGCGCAGTCTGTAACTCAATATTGCACCCAAATTTAAGTTATTTTTCTAAAGCAGGCTCCTGGGCGGGCGTGGCTTAAACCGAGAGGAAAGGGTTAAATGCGAGAATTTTTTAACACGCATTTATTGCAACTGCATGTCACCGAGGCCTTTAAATAGGTACAGACTGCTCCTTTAATGCGCTGGGATTAAAATGGGGCGACAGTTTGTCTCGAAGCTGAAAAAAAAAAAAGGACAGAAGTCAAATGAATGGTGATGGACAGAAACGGTGGAGGGACATTTAAGTCCCCACAGCAGCCTTCCACAACATGCCAGTTCATCCCAAAGGGTCACCTCACACACCTACAGTAAAATGCTACCTGGACTTAGGAGAATGTCCAACGTTTAACATCTAAAATATCAAAAATTTCTCTTATCTCACCAGTTATTTCAATTAAATCCATTAACCCCCCCACCCCCACCCATGCACATCATCCCCCGAGATTCCAGGTAGCATTAATGAGTGAATGTGATTCCTGATGGAAGGGAAATAAGGATCTTTGTTTTTGGTTTTGTTTTCCACCTGGAGGTCTGTCCGGATGGATCTTCTCTCGGGACAGTCGAGCTTTAGATGGAACTTTAGTTATTAAGCAGGAGGAGGACAGGGACGTCCGCTTCAGTGAACCTTGGAGCAACAGGACAGGACGAGAGAGTCGAATTTAAAGAATACATGACATTAAATAGAGTTTTAACTAAGATTCATTCATTCATTTTATCATTTTATATAAATATACCCGCTTATTCCCTAACCTGGGGTCACAGGGTTCTGTTGGAGCCTATTCCAGCACTTATAAGGGGATAAAGACAGGGTTACATCAGGGACAGGGCGCCAGTCCATTGCAGGGCCACACAAACACAGACAAACACGCAATCCACCTGATACACAGGTTCTCCGGTTTTCTCCCACAGTCTAAAAACATGTACATTAGGTTGACTGGGGATTCTAAAATTGGCCATAGAAAGTGGTGCGAGTGTGTGTGTGGACCTGCGATGGACTGGCCACCTGTCCAAGGTGTACCCCTACCTTTTGCCCCATGTGTGCAGACCACTGTGACCCCGAATAAGCGGGTATAGAAAATGAAGCTTGCGTGTGAGTGTGTTGTGTGTGTGTATACCCTGGTCTGTTGAGCTTAACAATGTGGCAGAAGATGAAGACAGGCGTTTGTTTATCACTGGGTGTATGTGCTTGGAGAGATTCATGGTGGAGACCGCCCTTCTGTCAGCATCTACGAATACACACACACACACACACACACACGAAAAAAAACCGCACAAATGGAAAAACTCTGAACAGAAAAAACAGACAGGATTAATCGATTGCAGAGAGAACGCTGAACAATGAGACGGAAGACAAAAGGACAGAAAGGAGGACCATTTCACTTTACAGGATGTGGTTAAGGTCAGGCAAATAGACACCATAACACCAGCGGCTGGTATCCCAATTTTCCTGCTTGTTTTCCCATTATTTCTGCCCCGCCCACTGCTGATTACCAGGCTTGGGTGCGGTCAGTCAATCAAAATCTGACAGCTGCTAATTAACTTCACCCTGGTCTTAGGTGGTGTCTTCTGGGTTTATTATCATAGCGTCCGTCGGAAAGGTGATATTACATGAGTATTGGAGGGAAGCTTTTAGGTTTTTTTCGGATTTACCGCTGTGTTGCGAGGTGCCGGAGTTTATGGTTCCTCCCCAGCTCCAGCGGTTCTGCTTCGGTCGCTGACTTTTTTCCTGAGTCCTTCTCACCACCGCTTCATAGCGAGCCTTAAACACACACACACCCGATACCTTTTGAAATAATTTCTTCTTTTAAAGAAATAAAAAAATTGATAATTTAACGGTCAGGAAGTAAATAATGACACTTTTCTGCGAATTCAGATGGAACCTTCATACGTCTCTCGAGGCCAACATGTCCAGATTTACTGAGTTCCAGACCCACATTTCCTCACAAAACTATACCTTTTACAAAAGCTGGTGCTAGTGCCGGGTTCCGCTAAAATACCAGGAGACTACAGGACTCAGTCGGGAATTACTACAAGTATGTAAGAATAAACTTCATCTCTCGAACCACGACATCTCTCGTGTTGATATCGACACAGGACTCAAGATCTTGACCTTGAATAAAGCTAAACGAGTTGATTAATAAGATCATCCAGGAACTTGTTTTTATCTACGGATTCATTCCTCTTCTATACCCGCTTATTCCCGAACCCAGGGTCACAGGGATCTGTTGGAGCCTATCCCAGCGCACATTGGGCGAGAGGCAGGGGGTACACCCTGGACAGG